>JAOXJP010252407.1:0-21844 GCA_025762735.1 Platanus orientalis | reverse complement strand
TCGATGGGTCAGTTGAAGGACTCAGATGGCTGGAAGGCTGACCTTGGCTGGGTGATGGTCGAGGTGCCGCACGGTTTTGACAGAGAGAAAAATCTGGTCGTGACAGGTTGTCCACGTGCCCCTAAGACTTAGTCAGATGCTCTAAGAGGCCTAGATACCTTAGTATAAAAAATAAAAAAGAAACAGTGGTACCATTATGATTAGATGGTTAATTCAAAGGTCCTCTATAAATTTACTGATCCAAATAATCCCCTGTGTCATGTCATTCTTCTACATGGTAAAAGAAAGCTTGTAGTGACGAACATAATAATTTTTGCTCAAATTGTTTTAACACTGTAAACATGAAAGTTAATTAGCATTTTCTTTTCCTTAAAAGATTCTAATTGATTTTTTTTTTTTTTGGTAACTTAAACACATTAAGAGTTTCACACCCAAACACAAAGTACAAGCATTCACTAATGAAATGGGCAAGATTAAAAATATAAAACTAAGAAAGCAAGATAAGGTTGTATTAGGATCGTATCCCTCTCTTGATGCGAGTTCCTTGGAATGCAATAATGAACACGGAATAAACAAGTAAACACACAAGAAAACCATAAAACAAAGATTTACGTGGAAAAACCCAAAACATGGGAAAAATCATTGAGCCACATAGAAACCTTTCACTGCAATGGAAGAATACAAAGCTACAAGCATTCTTCTTTTTCACACACACTATCATAGCCCAAAAAATCTTTGAGAAACCCCTTTCTCTTTCCCCATTCTCACATTCTCTCTTAACCAAAAGAACATTGGGAAAACTCAAAGAGAAATCTTTCTCAAGCATTTCGCAACTCTCTCAAAACCTTACAAAAACCTTTGCATGGGGTTGACATCTATATAAGGTATCTATTGTTGTTTAAGGTGATTGACCTCGATCACCTTAAACAACAATATATGCTTTATATAGATAATAGAAGTTGCTCCCACCATGAAACCCAAGCTTCCCTTGCTCTCTATGGAAGTTTATATTTTTGTTCCGCTCCGTTGGCTCGATCCTGGATCAATCCATGATTGAATTGGGTTTTTGGTTTAATCCAAGATCAAACTAAAAACTTTCTAGTTTTGGTTTTCTACAGTCTGTGTAACCCAATTCTATCTGAATCGAGATACGGCACTAGTAAAACTCAATCCTTAGGTTCCACTTACCTCCAATTTACATCAGACTCTACTCCAACAATCTCCCACTTGGAGACTGATGCTCTTTGTCTATTGTCTAGCTTCTATACTTGTGATGAGACTTCTTCCCTTCCGTACTCTCTTTCATCAAAATAATAACCTATAAAATAGATCTTGACTTATTCACCCAAAAAAAAGGATGTTGACTTGTTGGCCCATCATCTATCTAGATCTTCCAAATTTTGTCATGCCATGTGACCGGCAAATGACCATACTTCACATCGAAAAACAGACCATTTGCTTAAGCATAAGGCAAACCATCAATGCAATTTTAACCAAGTTTTATGATCCAGTTAAAATCTTATTTAGACAATGAAAAGTGTTTAAATATTAAGTTTGGTTTTAACCAAACAGAAAAAAGAGGTTGAACTTTTGAATGATCAAGATTTAAGATGTAGATTTATTTTTAGTTGTCTGAATTTGAGACTATGAATTTCTTCTTTTTAGGGGGGATGGATTTTTATAAAATGTTGCTCAAAAAGTAGATCAAATTTCTAGTCCTCCCTTCCCTTGCTAATTCTAGTTTCCTTTGTTAAAGGAAAAAAGGACAAAAAATAAAATAATCATGTAAAACTAGTTTTTTTTTCACTTCCCATGCAAAAAATGAGAACTTTAGATGAATTAAATTCAGAAGCATGTCTACATTTTTTTTCACACTAGGATGCTAAGGATCTTTGGTGATAGCCTAAATAGACCAAAATTAAGGTGATTATTCACATGAGAAAATTTTAATGCCCAAAAGAACATGGGGTCGACTTGAACAATGGTACTATTAACCCTAAGGAGTAGCGCAGTTGTCAGGATCACACCTCAGAAAGTGTAGGTCCTGTGTTTGAAACCTACCCTTTGGGGGCCACTTAACCAGGTGTAAAAAAAAACTTGATTTACCCATTGTGTAGGAGAAGTAGGCTGTCCATGTGCCCTGAAGACCTAGTTAAGTGTTCTAAGAGGCCTAGATACCTCAGTATCAAAAAGAAAAAGAAAAAAACAATGGCACCATTTGATTAGATGGTTAATTCAAAGGGATTACTCTATAAATTTACTGATCCAAAAAATCCCGGTATGACATATCATTCTTCTACATGGTAGAAGAAAGCTCGTAGTGAGGAACATAATATATTTTTGCCCACATGTTTTTAACACTATAAACATGAAAGTTAATTAGCATTTTCTTGTTCTTAAAAATATTTTAATTGAATTTTAGTTTATTTTTTTTAAACTTAACACCTTAAGAGTTGCACACCCAAACACAAAGTACAAGTATTCACTAATGAAATGGGCAAGATTAAAAATATCAAACTAAGAAAGCAAGATAAGGTTGGGTTAGACTACCCATATCATAGGGGTTTATTGTATTGGAATTATATGCCTTAACAAAGCTATTCACATAAAATAAGAGTATATTTATTTATTGATTAACTTAATTAAGAACCTCATATTTCATCATCACATTTATTTTTTCTTTAACTAGGGTAATTATATGATTTCACGAGATATGATATGTGATCCGTAGATAATATGGTAGGATATCAGACACATGGAAATAGGTGTAGAGAGATATGATTATCCAATTCTTAACCTAAAAATTTAAATATATAGGTGATGTTGGGCACATCACTTAATTATAGAGTTGTTACATGTAGAATTATCAAATGATGGAGTGGTGTAATCTCAATCACTAGAATGATATTCTAAACTTACATGTAAGTGCATAATGTAAATGCATTAAAGAGATCCATAGTGAACACATTTAGCAAAATATCACTATCAAGATAAATGATGTTTATATTTATAGTCTAGTCCTTTAACTTGAGGAATTTGTGTTTTTCTAAGTTGATTGATTTGAGCTACCAACCAATGTTGCATAATTAGTGGTTATATCATGAATAGATTTGATAGTCAATTTGATATTTGAGAGAGTACAAATGCCCAATCAGCAATCCGCTACTCTTAATAGTGAAATATATTTAGTTTAGGACAAATATGATTTGCTTGGACATGAAAAATCTGGACTAATGACTTTTGATAAAAAAAAAAATAGTTAGATGATTTTAAAATTATTTTATTGTGGTAAATTTTATTTTATAAAATAATTTATCAAAAAAATTGTTTTAAATGTCTAATTGATTCATTAAGTTTCTAAAGATTACATTTTATTAACCAGAGGGGTTAGAGAATGATTAATATTCTATTCTAAGGGTAATTAAGAAATATTGTATAGTGGAAGGATATATTTGTGAAATTTTTGTAATATAGGGCCTCAATGTTATTTTCTTATATTTGGGAGGTCAATTGCAATATGTTAAAGGGATTTATTGCAACTACTATTGTGCCCATTATTATTAATAAAAGATAGACACTTTTTTAATGCAATTTAACTTAATTTAAGATGTTGGGCCCACATCTTAAGGATAAGAATCCTATAAAGATCCCATACTTCCTAGGGAATCTTTGACTTCTCAAAAACTCTTTAAATAGAGATACTTACATTCAAAAGTTATCTAGTAACTTTTCTGAAGTAGAGAGAAACTCAGAGAGCCATGGACCATGTGTGGAGATTTTGAAGATCATAACGGATTCACATCTTGTGTCTAACGCTACAAATTTGGTCAGGCCGGCCTGAAGCCCGACTTGTCCAACCCATAGTTTGGTTGCGCTGGGCAAACCAAACTTGGGCTTTGGTTGAGCTTGGGCACACATGACAAGGCCCAACCTTTTTTCGAGCTGAGTTCAGACATAGGTTGAAAAAGCCCAAACCCGGCCTAACCCAATCCTAATTTCTAATACTTGTTACTAGGTCCGGTCCGGTCCGGCTTAAATATATATTGAAATTTAATTAAAACCGTTAAATGGGAATCCATCTAACGGTTTTTGTATTAAACCCTAAAACCATTTTTACTCTCCCCTCTCTCATTCTCTCTCAATCTCTTTTCTCTCATTGACGACTGGTTGAGATTGGAATAGGACTCTTTGGTGGGTATTGGTGGTAGCAATGATGGTCCCCATTTTAGTATCCCATGCCCACCTTCTAGAGATGTCAAAGCTCACTCATTGTTGAGGGAGGTTGCCCATAAATTGAGAGAGAGGTTAAAGATGTTTCAGAAGCCACCACTTCCTTCACCAGTTAGAGGAGGGAGTGCAAGTCCAAGTGTTCGTACTCTTTCTCCTACTACTCAGAAGTTTGTGAGGAATGCCATTGCAAAGTCTTCAAGCTTTGTGGATGAAACTCTTTGTGCCAGCTACCATGGTGGAAGCCCAGGTGTAGGGACTCCAAAAACTTGGAGGAGCTTAATGGGGTTTGGAAGAGATGGAAGTTTAAGGTCAAGGTCTCCGATGGTGAGAGACGGTTCATATGTGGATGAGGTCTGACTTTGGCCCGAACTCAGCCCAAAGCCCAATTTTCTAGGTTGGGCTGAGTTTGGGTAGTGGTCCTTGGGCCCAGGTCGAGCTCGGGTTGAGTTTGGACAACCGTAATAAATATCGGGCTTAGATTGGGATGACCTAAGCCCGACTGGGCCCGACCTGATTTGCAACCCTACTTGTGTCTGATTACTCAATTGAGATATTTTTCTTTAATCTTCCCTTATTCAAGTCATTGAATTACATATAGTGATCTTGGAAGTGTTAAATATAGATTCTGAATTTCTTGGAAAAAAGTTGTCAAAAATTAATTTTTTTTAGGTTAATCGAATAACATTTGTTCTTGGGTGACCGTTGGACTCTCAACTAGAAAGAAAAAATGTAAAAAATACCACAGAACCTGTAAATTTAGCACCCGGGAGGATTACATTAAGGTGAAATTTCAAGGTCCCTGGAGTTTTCACAATCAACTCGTGTTGCTAGAAGATTGGGATGACAAGCAGTCTATCAAGAGGTTGGATTTCCAATTCGTAGCCTTCTAGGTTCATTTCAATAATCTCCTGATCAAGTTCTATAAAGTGGAAATGGCCAAGCAATTAGCCAACTTAGTGGGTATGTTTGTGGATGTGAACAAGAACTGTCTCATTCGCTCGGAAGGGCCATTTTTGCGAGTTTGTGTTCTCTTGGATGTTGCTAAGACACTCATGACTAGGATTCGAATGGAACAAGAAAACATACTAGATGAAATGATAAAGATCTAGTACGAATCTCTTTCAATCTTTTGCTTCCATTGTGGCCGCATGGGACATGAGATAAAGCACTTATAGATAATTTGAATCTGACAATAAAGAGAAAGTGAGTCTTGTGATATCCAACTTTTCTATAATAAATATTTATGTGCATACTACTCTCGGTTTAAATGGGGACAAACATGGGAGGTTGAACCAAGAGTGTTGCAAAGCATTGATCATTTAATGCCATGGCAACAACCCCTATGAATGTTGGCAACCTCAACTAGCAAGGAAGAACAACTAGAACTTCTTCTGGCTACATAATCCCAAGAAGAGCACCAGAAAAGGGGGAGTAATCGCAACAAGAGCCTTAAACTACACAATTGACCGTCTCAATGGAGGAAGCAGTGATGCATCTAAACCAAGTGAGTAGTTAGCTGGTGGTTGCCAGAGCAATGGCTGAAACTTCGCTTGCAAGCAATCTGGATGGGACAGTTGAGGTGGTGGTGTAGAATGATGTCACGTATCCTAAACTAGATCTTGAGCCACCTGCCGGACTGACTAACACAAAAGGTACACGTGTTGTGGCACTTTAGAGAAGAAATCTGGGTAGAGAGTCGGATGACAACACGTCACCAGTGGAAAAGTTGGGATCACCTCTAAACCTATGGGAGGATCACCATATGTCAATAACACATATGGTTGGAGTGGGCCAGGCTTGACCAGACGATCCTGAGGAACTAATAAACCAGATTGAACATTTTTTTCAAACCGAGCAGCATTAACTAATGTTCAACTTATACAGAATTTCCAAGCACGTGCTCAGGCCTAAGGAATCATGGACTATCTAGGCCTAGGCCCAAACCCTCAGCTTTTAGATGCCCATGGACCAATTAATCAATTACTATCCAACCTCCAAGAGAGCGGCAACTCAAATAAGTCCTCCCTCGACATAGTTACAGAGTTTCATTCACATGTCTTCCAAGTTGCATGCCAACAAATCATGTTTTAGCAAATGAGAAACCAGGAGAGTATAGTACCAGCTAGAAGAAATCACAAGGATGAGGCTCGGGCTAACACATCACGGGAACCAAATTTATATTATAGAGAGGAGTCTAATCATTCGAAAGGATTAGAGGCAAATCTCTTAAAATCACTTAATATCAATGAAGAATCAACTTAAAACCACGAAATCTTAGAAATCTATGAGGAGAAGCATGAATAAATCATATAAATTATAATTAAATCAAAGTATATCTAAATCAAAAGAGAATCAATCATATACGATGCATAAAACTAAGATTCAATGATTTAAGATCTTGGGAATGAGACAAGATGTAAATAAGGCATAATCACTCTCTAATGTGTGAGATTCACCCAGATTTACTTGAAATTCTTAAAGGAAACTTATAGAACACATGGACTAAGATCACTTGAGAATTCGAAGCATTCAATTCACTTGGATCTAAGAATTAATGGAGAAATCAAGTATTCAATGCAAAACATTGAAATCAAATGGATCTATAAACCTAGAAATGAAAACAACTTACATATAATGCAAAAGTTCTTACAAATCCACTTAGATCTAAGAATTAAATGTCATTTCATATATCCAATACAAAACCACTGAAATTAAGTGGATCTAAGATCCTAAGAATGAAAACTAATGCATATTAATCATAATTACTTATGACAATCTTGAATCATTGCTTCTCTTAATCTCTAAACACGGTTCCTTTGACATTTCTCTCTCCAATCTTTTTTTTTTCTGAAATTTAAACATGGTTTCATATTCCAAAGCTATAGATCTATGAGAATCACCATTACCAATCATCAACACCTTTCTAAATCTGAATAGATCTATGGTTTCTAAGCTTGCCTTGCTCTCTAGAGAGAGATCTCTCTTCTCCTCTCTCAATTCTCCTCTTTTCTCTCTCTTGGATTGTTTATTATGTGTTTGGATTCTAAATGGCCATCCCCTATGTTATATTTTGTCATGTGGGGGTCCTACCCCAATTGAGTAAAGATTTCTAACAAAATTTCACATGGTTTTCTAAAAAAAATTCTTTTATGGCCGCTTAAGATCAATCATGAAAATTCTGGGATCAATCATGGGTGTATGGCATTGATATTGGAAAACTTAGAATCGATCCTAGACTCTCAGAAACACCATTTCCAGCCTCTGTGCAATCTAGGATAGATCCTAAAAATTCTAGGATTGATCCTAGATCTCTTGAGTGTTGTTCCAAAACCTTTGCAATTTAGGATCAATCTAGGTTGGTCTAGGATCGATCCTAACCATTTTAAAATTTTGGTTTAGAGTTGGTTTTCATCCGAATGTTCTCTCAATCACTCATGTGAATCTATAAACTTCCCAAAACATGTGGGGGGGTATTCAAAGACATGTGTGTGAGTCACATACATGTGGGTGTCCAATGTGTGTGCGCATGGGATGTTACATTCATTCTCTTTAGTTCCACATTACAAAGGAAGCTAAAGATTATTGAACTTATATACAATGGTAGCACTTATATAGCAAGGGACCCTTGAGTGAGAGAATGTGTGTTTGGGTTCTTTGCATCACGCATGTGTACAACGACTGACCAATTAACCCGAGCTGAGATGTGACATGGTGAGGTGAGTTGTGATGTGGTGCCACATATTTTTGTATATTTTAATTTGGTTTTCTTCTTTGGTATTGTGTTTTGTCTCCACTAAAACCCTTTGTGTCTTTAAAACTAACCAAGGTATTTGCACATTGGTCTCCTCTACTTCTTTGTCTCTAAGACTTCTTCTATACATGTATATGCTTGGAATGTTTTGGCTTGTAGACTACTTTATTATCTTCTTCTTCCTCTTCAAGATTTTCTACAAGTTTTGTGACTAAATTAGGACTGTTTCCGAATTCTAAGAGAGCCTTCAAGGGACCATGCTACTACCTTTGGAGAAGATGGACTGTTGAATCCTAGAGTCTGTTTGACACAACACCTCAAGCATTAAAGAATTGATCCGAAAGAAGGAAAAATCATAATCAAGGAGAGTGCTTTGTATGCTTCCATCCCACTATTCTCAAAACTAATAAATTTACAACTTTCTATTTTTTTACTTTCTATAATTTAAATTATGCTTTAAATTGAGGGGTATATGTGTCCACATGTGTGATCTATATAGTGATATGTTAGGTTACTTGAAGTCGCATGTGGGGTATATGGAGGCCTAACAAAGAATCCATTACTCTTGATTGGAGAAAACAATCAAGATTGTCACTTTAGTGCATTGTACTTAAAAAATCCATGATTGTGGTATTTGATAAAAGTGTTTTATCAAAATGTTTTAAAAAATTATGTATATTAGCAAATATATTATTTTATTAAAGAAAGTTTTTTAGATTTTGGGAGTCCACAAAGCTAATGAGGACCATGCATAAAGCATTATATAAGCTAAGGATGTGACAATGATAATTCCATCTAATTTTATTGGTTTATATGGAATCTTAATGGTGGAAGGATTGATTTGAAAACTAAACTATAGAAAAGTAGTTACTTGCAAAATTTTATACTCTAGGAGTTCAATTGCAATGTATTGATGGACATTATTATAATCAATGAAAGTTTCATTTAGCATTCAACTTAAAGTAAGAGACTATTAAGAAAGTATTTGGAAAAGTCTTTATGAGTTTAATCCAATTAGGGATTGGATAATTTCCCTTAGCTAGAGGATATGATTTATATTCCTTAAATCCGACTCCAAACATGCTCCTTGATGTGTGGTTACCAAAATTCTTAAATAGGAGAGAATATACAAAAAATGTTCAAGGGAGAGAAACTTCTTTAGTGGATGTCTACCACAATAAGAACAGAGAGAAAATCAATACAAATATAATAATTCTCTTTAAAAAGGATACATTTTTGTGTGTTCTTTCGCAAAGTTTAGGGTTTTGGATGTTTGGAAGAAGAGGAGGCCATCATTCATTTCCAGTGGCAAAGCCAGGAATTTGCCTTTCGACACGTCAAACTAAAACTATGATGATTAAAAATATTTTTTTTCTTTTTATATACTATGTATTATGTATGATAGTAGAAAAAAAATATTGTAAGCACAATTCAAGATGAAAAGAAGTATTTTATAGTATAATAAATGTATAACAAAACGTGTTTATCAAACTGAACAAATATGTACCCAGATTAACAAAAATATTGGGCATCATTTACCCATCTCTAATCAATTATCATGTGAATACTAGGTAGATATATCCATTTAAAAAGAAACAAAAATAAAAGAGCTAAGCATCCCCATTTAAAATTGTTGCCTACACTATTTTAGAAAACTAAAATCATCAAGTATAGAATTTGAACTAAAGTTCTCAACAATTTCCCTTTCAACACAGATAACCAAATCACCTGCAAGAAACTCACCATCAGATTCTAAAGATACATGGTTCCCTTGTTGGTGAATAAACTAGTATTCGTCTTTTTTGCTTGACTAAAAGTTAGGGTTTTCTTACTCTTATTTGATAATTTTGCCTCACATTAAAACTAGTCATATCAATTAACAGAAACAAATGCTAAGACATAAAATTAGTCACCATAATTTCTAAAAATTGAACTGAGCACTACTTTAAAGAGCACAGGAAAATGACAATAAAACCATTATTGCTTAGGTGTTTATAAGTTGGAACATTTGTTTAGAACTCTAACTACCAAAAATTCTAAATCCCTTTAAAAACATATCAATGAAACAACAAATAATATAAAAAAACAAATGAGAAATTAGATGGAATTTCATCTTTAACAATCTCTAAAACCCTAATCAATGTATAGTAATCCACAAATCAAGTAGGAATCATGCCTTGATATTCAAATCAAATATCCAATCTAAGAGAATCTAAAACAAAACTCATCATACCTATAGATGTTGCCTCATCATTGTCAGAGAAGATACACTATTGCTAGACCCACTTTGTTAGTCTGCAGTGTTGCTCTTTCCCGCCTTATTGCAGTTTTGCAATGTTGTTATTGGGGAGACAAGAGATGAGGCCAAACAAATTTTTGCAAGTTTGAAAGACAACATGTTTCATTTCGAATGAGCAAAGAAAGGAACAAAGGGCAATGGTTTTCTACTGCTTGTAAGGTTTAGAAAGAATTGTTGGAGAAAAAAAGGGGGGAGAGGATAGAAACAAACAAATAAAAAAATTAAAGGTTTTGGTGGCTGGGGAGGGCAAGGGGGAGATGTTGGGGTGAGGCTATGGGTCCCACCCTCACATGACTTCAAAAAACAAAAAAAAATGTTTTTTTTTTTTTGGGGGGGGGGTGCATGGCCCCCTCTTGCCCCCATATGACTTTACCACTAGTCCATTCTTATGTGAACCGCCATTGGTGAAATACATGTGGGTGGCTTGGAAAATACTCTGCAAATTTTTTGAAAGTATTCGAAAATATTTTCTCTTCATATTTTTCACAAAACATGTATCTCTCAGAGAAATCATGAAATTCATGAGAATGATCTATGGTTAAATAAAATCAAATTTTGAAATTTTATTTTTAGTTTTTCTACAATAAACTAATAGAGAGAGCCATTGGAGAGGACACTCGCCAGTGGTAGAGACTAAAACCCTGCTTGTGAAAGTCATTGGAGAAGATATGAAAGCACAAAGTGGGAGAGCTGTAAATGACTTATGCCTGATTTGGAAGTTATAGTTTTACCTTCCTTTGGTGTCAAATAAGCCCAATGGAATAGTTTTACCCCCTTTAATTTGTTTGTAGTCCTAGGAAATGCCCAAACACAAAGTTAGCGACCATAATATTTGTTTTACTAGCAATTTACTTCTAAACAAACGGAGCCTTTAAACATGGAGGAAAAAAAGATAGCAAATACAAATTAAGATTTTATATTCTCTTCCTAATTTATCTTTAATATATATAATTCTAATATATTTGTAAAAAAAAAAAAATATTTTTCTAACCCGTTTAGTCCTTCTTGATTCCCAGTTCACAAATTACCAACATGCGGTAATTGGAACAATCCAAACCACTCTCAATGCAGTAACAATATTCGTCACTCTTTTCCCAAATTTTAACATTCCTCTCATAGATCCACACGCATTCAGTGCTCTGATGATCCAAGTTCAGATTACTAGAACTCCTCAAGTAGCTACATCTTTTGCAACCGCTCTTCATCATTTAATGGTTTATCGAATTCAAAATCGTTCATTTAATATTCCAGTTCCTGAGTTTTCTTAGTCTACAGATGCATTTTTCATAAAGGTAGGCACAAACAAGGTGTCTCAGTGCACTTATGTCCCGAGACAACTCACAAACGAGCAACTTCAGCTCTTGCTTCTAGAAAAATGGATCACAAATTATGAGAATCTACATGGCAAGATGGAGACAGTTCAGTCTATTGCCCCTTTCTTGATTCACAAAAATGATGGTACCATCAAAACCAGATTCATACAAGAAAAGGAGGAACCATCATCCTCCTCAACTTTCACTACCACAGATCAGATGATGATACAGCCAGTATTTGTCCCATAAATACCTGCAGACCATCTCATCCTCCAACAGCTTAAGCAAGGACATCAGGCTATCAATTGCACATGTGAGAAATGTGAAAAAGACTCCATGGCAATTAAGTTTGAATTAGAGCAAGAAAGAAAGCTTTGTCCAAAGAAGAATAAAGGAAAGAAATCCCATTAACAAATCCTTCTAGAAATATTTGAAAAAGGAGATCCATAAGTCGGTCTTCTAAGAGAACCATTAGGAAAATTTGACTACTATGTTCTTTACCCAAAGGACAGACTAGCAAAACCTAATCTCCTCCCACTAGACAACTGGAATAATTGGCCTGATCCCACCCCCAAACCACCTCCATCACCTCCCACCTTGCAACTAAATCCTTAGAAGGTTTTACCCCTTCTCGACAAACCATGTTGTCCAAAACCCGCCAAAATGATCCCCTACATCCACCCAGAACCATTGAATGTTTCATGTTCTCTCTATAATCCACCTCCTATTAGGAACAATTTCCTCCACTTGAGGATTTTGAGCATCCTCAATAGAAGACTTGACACTAGTGGAAAATCAAAACATTATCCATAAAAAATCTAGATGGTACCAGTAAAATCATCTCTCCTGCCAAAGTAGCTTTGAATTGGCAAGCCGAGAATGCGGTCAAGCAAAACCAAGCTCTTTAGAAGATCATCCACACTCAAGACTTTATCTCCCATAAAGTCACAAAAAAGCTATCATCCATTGAAGAGATTGTCTAAGAACTCAGGAGAAAGATTGAATCCTTAGAAAAATAACTTTATCAAATTGTTACTACAGTCAAACAATTTTCTATAGCCTCACAATAGATAACAGGGAAAGAAAAAGAAAAAAGACACCTTGAAAATCAATTTCGTTCAATACATGCATCCTCCCAGTACCAACAAGCTGAGAACCCAGTGCCCACCCTAACAAAATCCTTTATGTTTGGCATGCCTTCTTTTCTCCAACCATTACCTACTCCCCCAGCCAAACCTCAACCACCTTTCCAACCTTTCCCATTGAACCAACACCTCTTTGATATGTTCCCACAATCTTATCACGCAGTGATCACACCCCAGTACCAAACCACAAAACAACCCACAAGTCACAACCCTTAGGTTCTCCCAAAGCCTAAACCAACAACTTCCAATCCATCCACTTCAAAGTCACCCCGTCCACCACCTGACCCGACCACATGAGCCTCATCTTGTTTTGATCCCTCCTTGTTTCCAATTGAGCTCACAACCCCAATAAACCCCATTACCTCTTTCCTTAAGAACCTCACCATTCCATCTTCACCCATTCAACCATAACTAAATCTCTTCATAGACTCTGATTCTTTTGATTTTGATTCTTCCATCGAACTTGATGCCTTAATGGATAAGGAAACAATGGAAAATCCCCAAGTTAAAGAACCACCCGATCTACCAAATTCTCCATTTGACACCCCACCTCCTCCACAGCAAAGAAATTATTTTGATCCCATAGATATCAAAACCTTCATTTCTCTTGATGATCTCTCTCATTCTCAATGGAGAGACAAATTTCTCTAGATGTATGCTTTGATAGAGGCAGAACTCCAAGTTCTTGATACCCAACTTCAATCCAAATTGGAAAAATTTACTGCTCGACTTAGTGGTAGACTTCATGAATGGTAGATTGGCCTTGGTGAGTATCGCCAGCTACAAGTGATGCAGTTTGATTTTGTTAATAACTTTATGTCCTTGATTCACAATGAATTCTTAGGACAAACAACACATCAGACAACAATAGCAAGAAAAGAAATTCTCAGCATGAAATGTTGTTTGTTCAAAAGAAAGGATCTTGAAAGACATTACAACAACATGTCTAAAAGGTTTTATCTTCATAGAGGCATGGATGATCCTAATCTTAAGCACGCTTTTCTCAATTCATTACTTGCACCTCTGGGTAATGAAGCTTCTAAACTAATGGAAACAAAAGGGTTGACTCTATAAATTGCCTCCCTTGGAGAGCTATACCAAATAACTCTGTTAGGTTTAGAAAAGCTTTGTAATTAACAAAAGTTCTTGAAAGAAATTAATGATATGGGAAGAAAGATAGGCATAACTTACAACAAAAAAGAACTATCCATCAAGTGCAAACCCACTGTAGACTGTTATTGCCCAACCAATAAGAAGAATCATTTCAGAAAGGAACAACTTGCTCCCCATTTCAAGAAGTTTCAAAGAAGCAATTTCATAAAAAAACCACAGAAATTCCTTTCCAAAAAAAGGTTTTGAGGCAAAGCCTCCTCAAAATGCTTTGTCTGCTACAAAGGTTGTCATTTTGCAAAACATTGTCCAAACAAGAAAAGAAGAGACAGGTTCTTTTAGCATTTCATCCAATAAGTTGACACATATTTCTTTGATGTTGAGTCAATATTTTCTCTTATAGATGAAAGAACACCAAAGACTCTTTTTGCCATCCAGTTCCCACCAAATGAAAGTGATATAGGTTCCACAAGCTCTGATGAACAGTCTGAAACTTTTGGCATTAACGAAATTTTTGGTATCTTCACCACCACCCCCTCTTACTATACCCAACATGTCCCTACCGCTCAAATTCAAATTTGTCTTTCTACCTATGCAAAGCCCTTCCTTGTTATCACCTTTTTCGATATAGGATTAGTGGCTTCCATCATCAACCCTAAACTTTTACCCCCTTCTCACTGAAAACCATTTTCCCAAAACTTCAAAGCTGCCAATGGCGCACACTTTGAAATTACTCAGATTAGCAAAACCATCATTATCTAGTTATTTCCTTCCCTTACCATCCAACATCAAGTTTTTGGTTCCCACCTTGTAGGAAAAGACTTGATTATAGGGTTTAATATCCTACAGACCATCCCTACCCTTTGATGAACCCCCACTGGCCTTGTATATAAAGAATACTTCCTTCCTTAGTCACCTCTCCCAAAACTCTATCTTCATCATCCTAACCCATTTTTCCATCTAACAGAAACCTTATAGACCTAGAGTTGTGCAAAATTCCACATAGAGTTCCTCACCAAGCATCTTAATCCTCTTTGGCAAAACTCTGAATTCTTCGTCTCTCTCCCCTTCAAACTCAATAAAGATGTAAATCCCACTTGTGCCAGTCACAGAGGCATGAACCCCTCTCATTATTCCCAAGAAAGCTTAGTTGAACCAACTACTTCTCCTCGGGCATGTGAAACCTTTTATGTTAATAAAAGGTCTGAAAAAGTCATAGGAAAACTTAAATTGGTTATAAATTACCAACCTTTGAATGCTTTCCTGTTGATGACAAATTCCCCCTTCCCCAAAGATCTTTTTTATTCTAGCATCTCACCAATGCCCAAATCTTTTCCAAATTTGATCTTAAAGCAGGATTTTGGCAACGTGGAATTGATCTCATTGATCGTCCAAAAATAGCTTATTGTATTCCCAATCACCACCACCAATGGATAGTTATGTCATTCGGTCTAAAAAATGCTCCCCCCCATGTTCAAAAGGCTATGATCACTATATTTAAACCTATACTCAACAATGCATTGGTTTATATAGATGATATTCTTTTATTTTCTCCAGATGTAGATTCCCACCAAGCTTTGCTTAAAAAATTCTCCCAAATTCTCTAGCATTATGGGATCATGCTCACAGAGAAAAAAATGGTGATTGTCACAAAAGAGGTTGACTTCCTTGGGATGCACATCTCAAATGGCTAATACTCATTACAATTTCACATCTCGACTTCGTTGTGAGAGTTTCTAAATCAACTTACTTCATCAAAATAGATTCAACAATTCCTTGGTCTAGTCAACTACATGTCTGATTTTGTTCCTTACATTGCCACTCATCGAAGCTGCCTTTCACAACTTCTCAAGAAAGATGCTCCACCATGGGAATAAAAACATACCGGAGCAGTACAATTTCTAAAGCACTATTCCACAAAACTTCTACCATTTCAGATTCCAAGAGCAGGAACAAGAATTCTTCAAATAGATGCTAGTAACACACAGTGAGGTGCAATCCTTTTCGAAGAAATTCAAGGGAAAAGATATCTCTGCTGTTACAAGAGTGGTACATTCTCAACAGCTGAACAGAATTACCATTCCACCTTCAAAGAAATCCTGGCAGTCAAAAGAGCTATTGAAAATTTTCAGTTTCATTTAATTGGTCACCACTTTACCATTGGAATGAATATGAGCTCTTTCCCCAGATGCTCCAATTTAAGAAGAAATTGTAGCCAAATCCCCAACTTCTCAAATGGTCTACTTGGTTTTCTCAGTGGAATTTCCATTCAAGAACATCAAAGGAACAACAAATGTCCTCGTTGATTATTTCCCTAGAAAACCACAACAATCCCTGATGCCCATACCCTTGGTCTACCCCTAACAACAAATCCATGACCTCCCATTTGATGTTAGAAACCAAATTCTCCATTTTCTCTAGTCTAAGAGAACCATAGAAAACTTACATTGTTTTCTTAAAATCTTTATCTTTGAACATGACAGAATCTTCAAACATCTCCCTCACTTTGACTATTCATTCATCATCCCACATTCAATCAGAAATTACTACCATATTCCCAAAGAAACTCTCTGTTACCTATGGTACCTATTTGAGCCACACATTGTAGCTTTCATCCTTGACCCCCCCCCAACTTTCAGCTTACCTCCACCAATTCATCATAAACTCAGCCCTGAACCAAGCAGGCCTCATGAAATGGTTCCATCCCGTCACCACATGGTAACAAATTCTCCTTACACATCATGCCAAATATGCGGTCATTACATTAAAAAATCCAACAGATCTTATACTTGATGACGAAGAGAAAACTGTATACTACACCCACAGCCCAAGAGCAGAAATTATTTAGTGGTACCCTTACAACTTTGCTGAACACTATGAATCCTACCTGACAGAATGGATTTTGTTCAAAGATCACATATGCTCAATTAATAATTTGGATTATGCTATGATTTCTCCGAAAATTGCGGTAGCCCCTTTTGTGGACCCACAACATCCTATCTCTTAGAGCATGTTCTTGGCCCTAGAGAGTTTTTTTGACCGCACAAGATATCTTAGTGACAGCTCGGCAGATTCTTCTCCTTTTGTCGGCCACTTGGATAATCCTGACGAAGATGATAGCAACTAGTTGTTGATGTGTCAGACCAAACCCATCTGCGTTCACATGGTCTTCACATGTTTCCCACATGAAGACTTTATCAGCTCTATTTATGTGGAATTATGTTTATTTAAGTTTGTTCCGACCTTTCCTCTTGTCTGTATAAGGCCCTCACTTTGTGTGTTTAAGGCAAATTGGGTCAACTGTCCAGATCGCCTTATATTGTGTTTCAATTTATTGTATCGGTTTGTTTCAGTTTTAGTTCTTACTTATTAGTCTTATTCCTCTTATTCTTATTTATTTCTCCCTCTTAGTCTTAGTCTTTCCCACAAACACTTGTAGATCATCTCATGCTCCAACAACTTAAGCAAGGACATCAGGTTGTCGATTGCACATGTGAGCAATGTGAAGAAGACTCCATGACAATTGAGTTTGAATTAGAGCAATATAAACTTAAACCAGCGAATATTAATTGGAGCAGATGTATACATATATGCATTCGGTTTGTTTACAATCGAATATTTATTAAACAAATTGGATATAGATGCATCCATATTCGCCTTAATCGAATTGAATGCGAATCGAATATGGATGCTTTGGTGGATAGTTGACAACCCTACTATGTGGTGTGGCTTCACTTGGCGCTCCAACAGGGCACTTAATTTGGAAATGAGGATCGAGATAGGGGGGACAAGTGCCAAACCAAAATTTAAAAAATCAGCCAGACCGGTTAACCATATTGAGTTGATTGGATTCAGCCTAATCAGATTGATTTAATGTAAACCAAATCTTTTGAGATAGACAAACCAGTAAATTATATGGCAAACTGAGCAGGCGACTTTTCTATTGCACACCGCTCACCCTAGAACCCCCCTATTAACTACCTGAGCAACCAGAAACAAATGCTCATTGCTCTCCCTCCCTCCCTCCCTCTCTCCAGGAATCGACCTTGGGCCTTCCCTAGGAAGACTTATGCCTCAGCCACCCAAGCATGGGGTTGGCTTTCATTTTTGTTTTTGGGATTTTGATCATATGAATATCAGAGTCAAACCAGTTGATCCCCTCGGCAGAAAAAAAGAAAAAGAAAAAAAGAAACCAGTTGAACCGCAAACTGACCCAACCGTTTCATGCCCGGTCTGGCTCAAAACTAAAGCCAAAACCCTAAGACGGGACCAACCATAAAGCTCCGATTACCTTTCGATGATATAAACTGTAATATTATCGAAATTCGAGAGGTACAAATACACACTTGTCACAGAATAGAATAGAACTTCCGCAGGCCCGGCTCATTACGCTAGCCTACGCTCTCTCGCTCTCCGTATCTCTCAACATTTCCCGCAGTTCCTGCTCAAACCCTCAGGTTTCTAATGGCGTTGGCGGGGCGTTTCAGAGCAAACCTCCCTATCATTCGTAAGATTCTTAGTGCTGAATCGTTTTCTGCGCAGAGATCGGGCATTCAGCGAAGCTCTGGATGCCCTACTTTCGCAACTTCCGAGGTAAAATGGAAAGCTTTTTTATTATTTTTTTAATTCTTGGTTTTATGACCTAATTACGCACTGAGATATCACGATCTATTGTTGTGATTGATGTAAAATTGGTCGATTGTTGTAGTGATTAAACCGATTTTAGGTTATTGATGATCTGGTTATGATCGAACTTGGCATTGTTGTTGTTGTTGCAGTTAGCGAGGAACTATGCGACAGCATCTGTCTCAAAGGAAACAAAGATCAAGGTTAGCTGGATCCAATTACTTTCTCTCGACGAATCACTAAAACTTAGTAAAAATAAAAGTCTTTGCATTAGTATTAAGATAAATTCGGGCTACCACCATAATGTTCTTTTCGTTTAATGCTTACCGTTTTTTGGTTGGAAATATATTGTACTGCTGACCTTTGTTTTGACATTTAAGTTCTCCGTGCTTCATTTTATAAACGCGTAAGAAGGAAAAAAAAAAGGCTTGCAAGTTCTTAGAAGTTGTAGATATTACAAATTATAGATTCTTTTATTATTGTAGGGGTTCCTTGTATTGTACATTCTTTTTTTTTTTTTTTTTTTTTTTTTTTTTTGTTTTAGTTTTAGTTTTTAGGGTCATTGCTTTGGTGCGCTGCCAGCGTGAAAATGTGGGTTCGAGTATCTTGAGCAGCCACTTTGTGCAAAAAAACCCAAAGGTTAGGTTTGTCTCCGGTCCAACCCTCCCAGCACCCTATAGTTAGGGGACAAGCACTGGGTAATGACCTTTTTAATTTTTCATCACTCCAGCTCTAACTGTTAATATTTTACATTTTGTCTACTTCTGTATATGGGGATATGTCCCCTTTAATTAATAAAATTAGGGAAAAAAAAGAAGTTACAGATGGGTTTTCTTAAGTTTGGTTTATAGATGCCATCATAGTGACCAATAGAAGGGTATTTGATCACAAGTTTTCTAGTATTGTAAACCAAATAAGGAGGATGCTGATGTGGGTTTTAGTAACCAACGTGGCACCTCTTGTGAAAATTTAAGGAAAAAGTTTGAAAAATCAAACGTCTTTGTTATTTAATATGTAGATCTTGAACATCATTGACTCAATCTCAATCAAAGTGGCTTCTTGTTTCCTGTTGCAAAGTAGTTTAGGAGAATTTCTTGCAGTGACATACTAAGGGATTGGAGGGTGATTACTTCATGTTACCTGTTTGCTTTGTTGACTTATGGCCCTACCGGTGTAAGGAATATCTTAAAGCTGAATTGCTCTAGTGTTGTCTACTTGACTCGAGAGGACCTTATTGCTTGGATGTATGTATTCTAGGTGGTGGACTGGTCATTGCTCAGTCAATTAGTTTCTGATAGATAAGTTGATTGCTGAAATGCTGTTTTGTATTATACATAAAAGACTAGGATACTGTTATGGCAATTTATTATCTCAATTGAAGTTATATAAGTAATTTTGAGACCTCCAATTTTGTAAAATTTGAATGATCCTTTCATATAGGGCTTTTGAGAAGCCTGAAAGTATATGTGGCATTTACTATATGAGATTAAACTTTGAATCTTAAAAAAAGCTTAGTTTTATTGTTGGTTTACAAGGAATTAGTAGCGTTGATGAGATTGGAGATCATAGGTATCTTCGTAGGTTTAGATTGTATGAAGTTAAAAAAGGCATGGAGAAAGATGAAGATAGGAAGGCATTAAGTACAGAGGCTATTCCAACTAAGGCTTGGAAATACATGGGTGGCAATGGATTATCTTGGTTAAATAAGTTGTTCAACAAGATCATTAGAACTAAGAAGATGTCGGATGAATGGAGGAACAACATTGTGGTGCCTATTTATAAGAATAAATGTGAGATTCAAAGTTGCAATTATTATCTTGGTTAACTCAACTTTTCTTCTTCCTTCTATCTCTTGTTTCTTTCCTTTGATTGTATTCTCATGTTTTGATTTCTTCTCCCCCCCTCTTTAATACATATCCCCTGTTATTCAACAAAAATAATAATAATAATAAATTTGAATGAAAGAGAGGACTTGAATGACAGCAAATGGCTTAAAAATATACAACCCCAGCTTTGATTACTTTGCTCAATCTAGGTGGTATGAAGGTGACTAACTCACACCTGTCCCAGACTCAATATAAAATATTGATAAGCTTGCAGACCATGACTTTACACCACCATGGAACAATGTATTTCTCCCAATTAGTCCAACAAGAAAAAATGGCACACCAGCTGAAATGCGTTAGTGTCTCTCCCATGACTGAAACAAAGCCTTTATGTAATTGGAAGTTCACAAATTTTAAGACAATGTTTTGATCCAATTCGTAACATTTCGATCACTTTGACCGAAAAGTTACAATGCTAATATAAAAATTACAGAACTACAACAGATACTCATCTTGTGTCGATCAAAGCTCTGTTTCCCACTATTCCTAAAACCATGGTTTGAAATTTCAGCGAAATTCACTGACACTATGTTGATATTAGCGAAATATTGACCAAATTTTGGCGATGTTTCACTGATATTAGTACTTTCGACAGGATTTGCTATAATTTTGATCTGTTGATTCTAGACAAAAAATAATAACTCCACCTAAATCCTTTCTGATAAACAATACTTTTATTTATAAAATAATTAAAATGATATATTTTCAAAAATGACAAAACATATATTTTATATAATTGAAAATTACTCACATATATGTATGCATAAATTAGATATGTACCAGGAAAACTATTGTATAACTTTGTTATGTAAAATTTGTTTACAAAATGACTAATTTAAGATGAAAAATTAAGGGAAGCAGTCATGCAATTTGACATGTTTGGTAGTCATTTATCTATTAAAAAAATGACTAGTAACCATTTGTTTATCTATGTGATTAACTTGTACATAAATCAGATGCTCTATATAGTTTTTTGAGTCTTGAGTGTGTAATCATGCTCAACATAGATCGAAATTTCCACAAATTTTCCATTATTTCAAAACATTCTAGCAAAATTTCCCCGAAATTTTCATAAATCCCCAAGGTGAAATATCCATCCAAATCGAAATTTTGAACCTTGCTTAAAAGCAAGTATTTTGAGCTCTAGTAGCCATAAAACTGTGACTAGGCTTTTTAGACACAAAATCAACAACTTTGTTTGCTTTCATTTGCATAAAAAACTTTATTAGGATTGTGTTAAATATTCAAAATGAGAACCCCAGCTTTTTAAGAGATATCAGGTAAGTATATGGTGCGGAAATTGATGGGAAATAATTTCAAATATTAAAAGAATATTCCAGAGAATTAAATATTGAATTTTAGGACCAGGGGAAAATTTGTAATTTGGAAATTTTTGGTAAAATAAAAAAATAAAAATAATACCCCAGCCTCGTGTCAGAAAATTACAAAATTTTGCAAGCAAGTAGTGCCCTAATAAATACACC
>JAOXJP010252386.1:0-21845 GCA_025762735.1 Platanus orientalis | reverse complement strand
GATAAAAGGAGAAAATATGAAAGATACTTGTGAGAGAAGAGGTGAGAGAGAGAGAGAGAGGGAGGGAGGGTTGGAGGTACTCATGTGTGCACTTTGGTGTGCTACAACCCACATGGAGAGAAAGGGGAGCCTAGGAGATGACATCAACTCTTGGAGATGAGAACATGGCCGCATCCACAACTTGAGAAACCACCCAATAAACACAATTCTTCAAATTCTTCACACTAAAATATATGGGAGATAGTGCCTTTAAATAGAGCCTTATAAAACTTAAAATAATAGAAACTTTCTAAATTTAGAAACTTCTAAAAACCTAAGAGACTTGTTAACCAAATTTCCTACACTCTTAAGACTTCTAAAAGTTATTGATGTAGGATCCCAATGTAATTAGACTCTTTCAAAATTTAACCGATGAATAAAAGCCTAAAGATTGAATCTTGAAATTCAAGAGTACTAAAAATTAAAGAAACAATTTAAGAATTCAAATCTATGAATAAATACATGCAAGAATCGAATAAATCAATTAAAAAATGCTCAAATTAGTAAACAGAAGGGGAGAATTAAAGAAAATTAAAGAAATGATAAGAGGAAGTTAGGAAGGGCTGAAAATTCAAGAAAATTGGAGGTTTTCAATTAGGAGTCCTAAGATTTAGGGGATACTAGGGGACACCTAGCCACACCCCCTATTTTAGGTGAGAGAATTATTCTATGAAAGAAAATTAAGAAGAAAAGGGGTTTAGGATGGGACAGTTGCAAGGGTGGGTGTTTTTGGGTTTAGAGTTCTTAAAAAATTGGGGAAAACTAAAAAGAGGTGATTTTAAGTTTGGGAAATTAGAAAAAATTGTATGGGTGGGTTTAAAGGGTTATGGAAGGTCTAGGGTTGCAAGGAATTAGGGTTTTGAGGAAGGGATTAAAAATAATTGAAGAAAAGGGGTTGCTGGAAATTTTCTAGATTTCAAGAAACCTCAAGAATATGAAATCTAGGTTCTTTATTATGGGTTCTTGCATAAGGGTGATGAGGGTTATGATAATACATAAAATTTAGATGGAAAGAGGATAGAAGAAGAAGATTAAATGAGAAAGGAAGAAAGAGGAAAGATGAGAACACGTGGGAGAGAGAGGAAGAAGAAGAAAGAAAAGGAAAGATAAGAGAGAGATGGATACGAGACTCACCTTAACATGTGAGAGATCATGGAGAAGAGATACACCAATTGTGAGGGTCCAAATAATATCAATCTTTATTATTCAAAAATTGTCGTACACGTTGGACAGCTAATCTTTATAAAGATCTAAATAATGAAATAATAGAAGATGACTAAAATACCCCTAACTCATGGTTGTACCACCAGCCCTAAAAAAACCCCATAAAAGTTAAAAAACACTCAAATAAAAGACTATTAACACTTAGAAAACTTAATACTAGTCCTCCAATGGCTAATATGGCCTTATTACACAAAATTACCCCATAAATCAACCCAAAACAATAAAACTTCCCAGGTTATAGATGTGGACAACAAGATGATCACTTAAATTTCTTGGGAAATCTAGGTGTGGGCTTCCGTAAAGGATAGTTCTTCTCGATCCATAGCAAAGGTGCTGCATCAATTCTCCCCTCTTAAAAAATTCAACTCCGTTGAGTTTGAGTGGAGGTCTAAGAATTCCTTCTCTGCCAAGTGGTGTATGCTGCAATGGGAAAGAGACAATCTTCTTCTTCTTGGGCTTCACTGGACTTATCTTTTGCATAACAAACATAGGATATATAATCCTAAAAACCCTTTTGCTGCTCTTTCTCTGGCTTCTCCTTTCTCTAATGCTTCAACCTCTAGTATCACTTCTGCGCTCGGCTAGGATCACTTTTGTGCTCGGCTCATAAACCTCTTCTTTTATGTCATCTTGCTCTGCAGACTTTTCTACAGGCCCCACGAATTTGCTAGGGCATTGAGATTTGTGATGCCTATGGCCCCTGCAATTGAAACATTGATCCATCATAGGTTTGGTTACTGAACCCTTTAGATCATGATGGTAAGATCTGGCGTGATGTCATGGGTGGTAAAGAAGTCCTAGCCTAATGCTAAAATTTGCTAGGCTGCCTACTCAAAGACCCATTGCCACTACTCCTCTGGAAATTGTCTCTACATAGGTTTTATGTATCTTGAGGTTGTCTTTAATTTGACAAGCCTTCTGGATAGCCTCATCAACTGAAGGGTAGTATTGGAAACATAGACCCTACGAGATTTGCGGATGTTGACCTTGCATGTACATGGACACTAGGATCTCATCTGTTCATAACAAAATGTTGGAACTGGCTAATGTACTCTCCAACACTTGAACTACCTTGCCTGAGCTGAGTCAACTGGATGTGTGCCCTTTGCTTGTAATCCCTTGGAGCAAACCTTTTCTTCATATTTACTTTTATTTCGCCCCAAGTTGTAATGTCATCATTGCCTGATTTGGGTTGGCTCTTTTTATAGGTGTTCACCATATCCTACTTGTTCTTGTTAATTTTGCTTCTGCAAATTGAAGTTTGTGTCCTTTTGGTACCTCATGCCATTTAAAGAAGGCCTTCACATGATGCTTCCAATCAAAACATCTACACTTTGCTTGCCATCGAAAGTTGGCACATCCACCTTGATGTGTCTGTTAACCTCATGAGGTACACCATTTGGTTGATTCACAATCCTGTGATCTTGCTCTTGCTTGATATGTATCACCTCATGTTGTATTGTATGAGAAGAATCCTGAAGTATAGTCTGACCTTGTGGGGCTGAATTGGACAAACCATCCCCTCAAATTGGTTTATTCCCTCTCATTTGTATCGCCACAAACCTTTCCATTTGAGCTTCCATGGCCTTCTCAATGTAGGCTTGCATATCATTGAACTTGGTCACTAAATTCGCCTCAAGCCTATCCATGCAAGCGGTTAACTTTGCCTTGGTGGACTCCAATTCATGAGCCTGTTTCTTTACCTCAGCTGCTAAGTCATTGTTACTAATCCCTACCATGTTGTTTTAAGCTTCCTGTATAAAATTTTAGGGTTTGGGGAAATCCCAAAAATTGATGGAAAAGGGTTTTGAGGCTATTCAACAGTTTTATGGTATGCCTAAAATGATTTAGAAGCCTTGTAATAGGCCTTAAATGAATTTAGGGAGCCTTAAAATAGAGAATATCCAAATATTGTGGATTTTGAAATTGGAGGCTTAGGAACAAGGAAAAATTTAGACTTTTGTAGGGCAGCCCTAAAATAATGGAAAGGACCCCAAAAAGCTTTCGGGTCTTAAGAGAGGAATCGAATGATGTCCTTACACAAACCTAGGTCCTTTGGGAAAAACCCCAAAATTTTAGGGTCTTCTGGAAAACCTCTAAAAGATTTTAGGGTAGTCTCTAAATTAATTTTAGAGACTAGCAAGAAGGAAGACAAGAATACTTAAGGAATAAAGGAGGAATCACTTAGGCCTTTGACTAGGGATCCCAACTAGAATGAAATTCGTTGGAAACCAAAAGCTCTGATACCAAATCTGATGTAGGATCCCAATGTAATTAGACTCTTACAAAATTTAATTGATGAACAAAAGCCTAAAGATTGAATCTTGAAATTCAAGAATGCTAAAAATTAAAGAAACAATTCAAGAATTCAAATCTTTGAATAAATACATGCAAGAATCAAATAAATTACTTCAAGAATGCTCCAATTCGTAAATAGAAGGGGAGAATTAAAGAAAATTAAAGAAACAATAAGAGGAAGTCATGAAGGGCCAAAAATCAAAGAAAATTTGGGGTTTTCAATTAGGAGCCTTAAAATTTAGGCGATACTAAGGAACACCTAGCCGCACTCCCTATTTTAGGTGGGAGAATTATTCTATGAAAGAAATTAAGAAGAAAAAGGGGTTTAGGATGGGGCGGTTGCAAGGGTGGGTGTTCTTGGGTTTAGTGTTCTTGAAAAATTGGGGAAAACTATAAAAAAAGAGATGATTTTAAGTTTGGGAAATTATGAAAATTTGTATGGATGGGTTTAGAGGGTTATGGAAGGTGTAGGTTTGCAACGGATTAGGGTTTTGAGGAATGGATTAAAAATAATTAAAGAAAAAGGGTTGTTGGGAATTTTCCAGATTTCAAGAAACCTCAAGAAAGTGAAATATAGGTTCTTGATTATGGGTTCTTGCAAAAAGGTGATGAGGGTTATGATAAAACAGAAAATTTAGATTGGAAAGAGATTATAAGAAGGAGATTAAATGAGAAATGAAGAAAGAGGGAAGATGAGAAGACGTGGGAGAGGGGAAGAAAAAGAAAGAGGAGGAAAGATAAGAGAGAGATGCATATGAGACTCACCTTAATGTGTGAGAGATCCTTGTGAACAGATACACCAGCCGTAAGGCTCCAAAGAATACAAATCTTTATTATTCAAAAACTGTCAAACAAATTGGACGGCTGGTCTTTATAAAGATCTAAATAATAAAATGACAAAAGATGACTAAAATACCCCAAACTGATGGTTGTACCACCAACACTAAAAAAAACCCATAAAAACTTAAAAAACACTCAAATAAAAGACTCCTAAATACTAATCCCCCTATGGCTAATATGGCCTTATTACACAAAATTACCCCATAAATCAACCCAAAACAATAAAACTTCTTAGGCTATTGATGTGGACAAGAAGATGTTCACTTAGATTTCTTGGTAAATCTAAGCGTGGGCATAAAGGATAGTTCCATTTGGGCCATAGCAAGGTTGCCACATCACTTTATAAATTTAAAACTTCTAAAAACTTATGGGTACATTGGCTGTTGACTAACACTCTTTGTGAGGGTAATTTATTGAATTTGGTAACCCACTAAAGGACATACAACATGTAGAGATAACCAGCCCACTACAATCCCAGTTTAAACCCTAGCTTTTAGCTTTATTACAAACTCTTGCAAATAAAATTTTTAATCTTCCATTGGCACAAAATGCCTTATTATAAAAAGTACCCACCCTTAAACAAATTAAAATAACCCATTCATATTACAAAATTTGAACCTTTCTCTCTTGTGTGGTGGCACATACAAGAGTCTCTTCGTGTTGTCCGCATCAGAAGGGATGCCCTTATAAAAAAATTGAAGTAGGATTTTACCGAAAACTCACCATTTTTCTCTATTTTAAAGCAGCTGATTGAGTGTGGGAATAAGATAAAAAGACAAAAATCAGATAAAAATCCAATATTCAAATTGATATAGGATGGCATCAAAATTCACAACAATCTGCTGCCTGACAAATCCCCATTCTTAGCACCTCCCAATATGATCTCTTTAAGGGATAAAGAGTAAGGGAAGTCAGTTGTGATAGTGGCAGAGCCTGATCAAGAAATATCTCATTGTCAAGTTCAATTGCTTAAAAGGGACAGTTCTGGTTATTAGTAGGTCCACTCCCAGGACCCAAACCTCTACCTGGTCAATCTTGATTCTTGAAAGCTATACACCTCTTCAACATGCAGGTTCTGGTAGTGTGTCATACCTGTCGAAGCCAACACCAGAAAAAGACGAGTCAACGGACGCAGGTAGCAGCGATGGTGGACAAGAGGGGGAAGGAAATTCGGTATGGAATTAGACTCTCAAAATGGGATCTTAGGTTCATATAGCATCACCATGGAGATTAGAGAGGGCTGGAGATGTTGATCGAAAAATAGTGAGTGTTGGGGTCAAAGATGAGGGGTCTTAGTGCCTTGGCCAATTGTCAAAGGATGAGCTTAGCCTTCTTCTAATTGTTGTTGACTCTCTATTGCTAAAGTTAGTGGAACCTATATGGGGAAAAATCATGACGCTAATCTTAGATTGCAAGGCTCTAAATGCCTCAGTCGGTGGACTTGGGGGGGGTGGTGTAATGGTTGCTGTTTTTGACTATGAGGAGCTTCAAAATAGAGCAAGATTGAGGGTTGGTCAAATATTTCTATGGATCAAAGATACTATCATGGAATTATTCATCAAAAAAAGAAAAAGAAAAAAGAAGATACTATCATGGACTTCAGCAAGCATCATGGAGAATCTTGTGTGGGATTTGAAAATGAGGCTTTGGTGGTGCTATTCAGAGCCATTGAGCAGTAGATTTGGGGGAATATAACAATACTACACCTTATGAGCAATACTAAATTGGTTGAGGAAATGTAGAGGCTTGAATGGAGGACTTATTTGTGATTTAAAGAATGGGGCCAAGGGGACAGAGGTTTCCAATGAGATTGGAAGGGGTTCAAAATGAAGCTCAAAATAATGTCATTGATGTCGGAGCATATCGGATCACCAAGAAGAAGCTGGATGACCGTGGATGATCAAGCGGGGTCCACTTAGAGTTTTTGTTTTTAGGTTATTTGTTATTTTAAGTTGTAATCTCGTTACTTACTTTTAACCCAGATTTTGTAAGGTCAAAACTTGCATTCTTGGCTAGATTTTGGTGTCTTTAGAAAGGTTATTCAGTTACCTTTCTGATGTGACCAAGATTTGTGCAATTCTGAGATGATTTGGGAAAGTTATGACCAAATTACTGAATGATATCAGTATGTGATGGGAATAGAGTTTTTATAAGTTCTATTTGATATGTTTTAGGAAGTCTTAGTAATAGGTTTATTTAGTTTTCCTTTTGAGTAAGTCTTTTGATTTATTAGTAGGTAGTATTTTGCAATTAAAAGCAAGTGTTATTAGGGAGTTTAGGTGTTTCTAATTTATGTTAAGAGTCTAGTTTCTATTTCTTTAAAAGTTATTTTCTATTTCTTTTAAGGTAGTTTCTTGGCTACCAAGTACTGTAGTCTATAAAAGGATTTACACTCCAATGTATTGAAGAGAGCATTGATGCAGCACAGCTCAATGAAGCCCATCCAAGAACTCACATAAAGTAAAGATGAACACAAAGAAGTTAGAAAGCTGTGAGTATGGTTTAGAATGTACTCAAATGTCAATTTTGAGGTGACTGAGGTCTAGTATGCATACTGATTTGTACTAACTCATCAAGGATAGAGTATAGGTTTAGAGTGTTAACTAGGGATTGACATCATGCAAACACGGAACTGTTCTAGGAGCAAACATCATGATATAAGTGGTTGTTTAGCAAGGTTTGCAGGAAGTTAGCTGATTCAGGACAACACTCAAACAGATTGGGGGCAGGTTCAGTTTGGTATAAACCACACGGCTATTAAGCAATGGTAGATTCAGGTTTAGGTTTATAACAGAAGAATAAACAATTCGATACCTGAAACTACAACCAGAATCAATCAGTCACAGGTTTATAGGTAGAAGTTCTTCCATGAGGACCATTCAAACAATAAAAATAGGTTGCCCAGGTGCTGCCGCATGTTTAATATGGGTTTATTCTTGGAGTAACTAGTGGGAACCAGCAAGGATGGCTTCAAGAAGATCTACAGGTTATGGGTTTCAAAAAATATCTTCAAAGGTTTCTTTAATGGAGAAAAACAGTAAAACTGAAGAGAAGAAAAGAAAGAAGGAAGAAGAAAGAAAGAAAGAAAGAAGAAGCAGATTAGGGATGAAGGAGAATAGGGTTTAGGAAAAGATACCTGAGAGGAAATCACCAACCTCACCACCATAAGACATCACCATCCTATGTTCAAGAGTAGGTACCAACTCTTGAAGAGAGAGCTCTCCAGTCGTGGAAGACAAGGCAGCAGCAAAACTTTAGTTCTTTTTTCATTGTATTTCATTAATCAAAACAAAGAGAAGAGAGGGTTATGTAAAACCCATGATTTCCACTAGGGTTGCCCTCTTTACATTCAAAATAGAAAGAAGAATATAAAAGAAAGAAAGAGGATTCAGTCCCCCCCTTTTGCCTAAGTCGACCAAGCGTAATAGGTTTTTATTCCATGCTTCTCCAAAAACCCCAATAACAAAAATTAAAATTCCACCCAAGTCCCTAACTATTATAAACTCTAAAAAACATCTATAAAACTGAAATCAAGTCTATAATAATCTGTCAAACCTTCCATTATTTGCTCCATTGCATCTCCCATGCTTGTCCTTGTTGACCTCCTTGTCCGGACCCCACCAAGGCCAAATGTGGGCCCCACCTTGCTTCCATGTCCTCATCAAGCATTTGTTATTGAATTAAATTGAGTTGCTGTTGAGCACTTTTCTTCTCTTGGGTTGAGGCCAGGGCTCCTTCTTCTTCTATCTCCATTCTTCTCTCAAGTAATCAAGCTATTCTACCATCAATCCATCAAACTGTGGTATTGTTTCATCCGTCAATGCATATGGCTGTATACTCTAGCCTGTGGAGCCCTCGATTTAAAAAAACTACCCTAAATTTGCTGCTGTTCTGTGCTGGGACAGACCTGAGTTTTTTCTATAATTCCTATAATTTTTTTTTTTTATATCAGAATTACATGGACTTTGTGGATTTTCGTCTCTTATAGAGACTTAACTTTTTTCCAAAACTCATAACATTCGTCTAAGTCTAACCTATGTTATCATAAGCCTCTTAGCTGCTGCCCTGAATTCCAGCTGCAGTGTTCTACTTGTTTGACCCTTGGTTGAAACTATTTCGGTCCTAATCCCAAGCATTCAGTGGACCCATACTCGTAGGAACTTATTGATCCTTAGACCATCCTGCATCAGTCGTGAACTGCAAGGGGTTTAGGGTTGGATGATAGAAGGGAGACTGTTAAGGATTTAATGGAGGTGTGGAATCTGTGCATGGCAATTTCACAAAAGATGTAGGTGGTGATAGATTCAGTAACAATAAGGTAGCTGCAGAAGAGGAGGTGTGTATCATCTAAACATCTACTGGCAACTAGTATGGCTGGGGGTCTTGTAGTCTTGTGGGGTAAAAATGCATTGGAAAGGCTGGATTGGAGGGTGGGTATGTTCTTGATGTCTGTTCTGTTTAAAAACAGGGACAGCCTTTTCAATGGATTCTATCATGGGTGTATGCCTGACTTGATGATAGAAGCCTTTGCTCTTTTTTCGAAGAACTGAACAGTGTGAGATTATAGAATCAGGAGATCATTGGTACATGGGGTTAATTTTAACATCATTCAATTACCACATATGAGAAAGGGGGGTGCAGAACATCTTTGTGCGTGAGGATTTTTGAAGGTTTCGTTGATTGCAAATGCCTTATTAGATCTTCTGCTTAGAAGGACGTCTTTCCCACAGTCAAATAATCAAGGGTGACTGGGCATGTGTCGATTGGACAGGATTTCTATCTTCATCCCCATGTGTCTCTCATTGATGAAGGGGGACATATTCATCCATCATAAAGGGCCAGAAATAACTTGCTTACTTATCATGGGAAGTGCATTAACATAAATATGGCAGTAAGAAGAGGTAATACAATCTCATAAAAATAAGAAGAGGTAATACAAAAGTGTGTAAACTATAAAAACGAGTCAAAGTGGATTGACCCACATCGCTTTCAAAAAAGTAGCAAAAAGCCGATGTTTGCGTTATCGTATTATGACCGCTGAACGTTTGAGGTGCATGCGGATAAAGGTAGATCATCTTGCGCTCCCGCCTTTCGTGCGGGTCGGAACTTACCCGACAAGGAATTTTGCTACCTTAGGACTGTTATAGTTATGATTGCCGTTCACCGGGGCTTTGGTTGCCGGCTCCCCCGTCATCAGGTCACCAACTTCCTTGAACTTCTGGCACTGGGCAGGCGTCGGCCAGGTTCTTTGTCTAGGTACTGGGAAGCATGGTTGATCCGCTTTGGATAATCTTCTTTTGCTTTTAGATTGTAGTGGAATACAAGGATCTCCAGCTCTGTTTAAGTTCAAAACACTGGTTTGAACTTTGAAGTCCCCAATTTCTTGGAGCTACTAGATAAGTGGTGGAATCTTTCATATTTAAAGGCAAGGCATGTAATAACACTAATAGAATAAGGATGTTTTTGGGGTCTCTATAGGTAAGAGAAAAATGTTCTAATCAAAATTGCAGAAATAGACAAAAGAATAGAAGAAGGTAACATCACTGAGGAGAGGAGAGGATGGATAGTATGTTAGCAAATGAGTTTAAAAGTTAGATCATATAAAGTTGATCTCGTGGTGACAAAAAATATCGATGAGATGCCAACAAAAGGCGACAAACACACTAGTTTCTTCCATTATATGGCATGTATAAGTAGACTTAATACCATTACAAAGATATTTCATGAAGGTGTAGTGGCAGAATTTGAAGATCAGGTGAGAGTTATGGTTCTAAATTTTTTCACACTACTCTATACTGACAATGGAGATACCACACCATAGTTGGGTGGATTGGATTTTGACAGGTTCTCTTTTGAGCAATGCAGTTGGTTGGAATAGCCTATCTTTGAAGGGAGGTGTCTACGGCCCTTGGAGAACTAAGCAACAGCAAGACTTTGGGGCCTGATGGTTTTCCCATATCCTTTTACAAAAATTGCTGGACAATCATGGGGAGTGACTTTCTGAGGTTGGTAGGGGAATTTCACTGAGGTTCCATCTTGGAACGCAATGCAAATGTAACTTTTATAGCTCTAACCCTGAAGAAAGAAGAGATGATGGATCTTAGAGATTTCTGACTTGCTTAGTCGGGAGCATATACAAAATTATTGCCATAGTTATCCATTCTAGACTAAAGATGGTTTTGGGTAGCATCATTTCGCCTCTCAAGGTGTCTTTGTGTAGGGTAGACAAATTTTGGATGGGGCTCTTATAGCACATGAGTGCATCAATTCATGTATCAAGAGCTAGATTCCAAGTATAGTGTGCAAGATTGATACGGAGAAGGCATGTGACCTCATCTTGGATTACTTGTGTTGGAGATGGGCTTTGGTATTCATTGGTGTCAATGGATAGAAGTGTGCTTTACCATCCTGATAAACTTTGGAGGATTTTTTTCAAATGCTCATGGAAAATTAGACAAAGTGATCCCCTGTTATCATTTTTATTCATCATCATTGCAGAGGCCTTGAGTAGGCTTATGCAAAGTGCTGAATATGTATGAGTGGTGGAGGGCTTGTTAACAATGGAAGGAGGGAACTCGTATATCTTATCTTCAATTATATATATATATATATACTGCAAAAGTTTCTATGAATAGATGAGTTTATTGAGATGCATTTTACGCTGCTTTGGTGGCCAGTGGGTTGTATATAAATTTCAAGAATAGTTAGATCTTCAAAGTTGGGGAAGTACTTCATTAGGGGATGTGGCTGAAGCTATGGGATGCAAAGTGAGCTCTTTGCCCCACCTCATATTTGGGACTGCTTCTTGGGGCTTGTTATAGATCCAAAGATATATGGGATCTGGTGAATCTGGTATTGGAATTTGGAACAAGTTGGGAACTAGCAAGATGGAAAAGTGCTTTCAGAAACCTTCTATTTTACTCTATATCCCTGTTTAAAATGCCCGTTTCAATTTTGAGAATAAAAAATTAGAGAGAGATTTTCTGTGTGACGGTCCCAACAATGACAGGAAATACCACCTAGTTTACTGGCACAAGTTTGCTCTTTGAAAGTTCACGACGGAATGGGTGTTTGGAGATTCTGGGAAGAACAAGGAATATGCGGCATAGGAATTGCTTGTAAGTATGGGGTATGCCTATTTGACTGGCAAAGTGGAGAAGCTGATAATAGCTATGACTTTAGTTTCTGGAAGGGTATAATTAAGGCTTTTGAGTGCTTTTACAAGTTACAACTTTGTGTCGAAGGTGGTAAGCAGGACCACAGTAGGTTTTGGGAGGACGTTTGAAATGGTCTAAATTGGAACTCTTCAAAACAGGACCATCCAGCTTTATATCGATGCACAAGGGATAAGGGTGTTTCCAATAGAAGTTGTTATGAGGCAGTTGCAGGTAGGATGGTGTGAACTTTTTCTTTTTGACGCCATGCTAATGACTGAGAGGTGGCAGCATAACCAACCTACTTGAAAGATTGAAGGGAACAAGGATAGACCTAGATTCCGAGGATAAGCACATTTGAGGGTGAATGATAAGTGGTTATTTTTGGTTAGTTCTTACTTTTCAACCTCGAAAATGGCTCATTTCCAGACCATAAAAATAAAATTACTAAAGCAGTAAAGAGAAATAAACTAGGTTCCTACTTGCATTATTCACATGCTAATTCAAGTGATTCTTAAGTTATATTCATTATGCATTAAAGAGTTAGAGAAAACAAAGTAATAGACAAGAGATAAACGTAATTAATGAATTGAAATACCCAACTAGTTTAAAGATTTAGAAAACTTGAGGTTGCTGCCCACAAAGCCTGATGCTATGATGTGTGTTAAAAGTGGGTGAAAAGTGATCAAAGTAAGGTAATAATGTAAGGAAAACATACAGGAAAGATTAGGGGTGAGCATAGGAGATTCACAACATATTTTCTAAGTGATTAGGGTATAAAATAGGTTAAGGAATCAGGATTGTACTTCAAAAAATTAACAAGGCCAGCTCCTAACATATGCCATAACAGACCACCAATCACAACCTATATAGGGCTTCGAATTGGAGCAATTAGGGAATATGAAACCTGACTTTTTTATGATGAGAGTCCTCCTTGAGTTGCTGCAGTGTGGTACCAACACAGAAAATCAATTCCAAGTAGCCGAGAACAATGAAGTAGGGTGAAATCTAAAATCTGATCCTCATACACTAGTGCCGCCTCTCTCTTTGAACCCAAAGTTGGGATTGAATTAGAGAAAAGAATTAGGGCAGGGATTGGTTGTACAGGTGTCACCCAGGGGTGTGGAACACCCAGGAAAATCAAAACATCAAAGCTCTAAATCGATTGGGATTAGTAGTTGATATTCCACAGGCTGTCCAGCAGTCAAATTCACGCCTGGGTTGATGAGAAACCATTCCCAACTTGAGTGTAGCTGATCTGTGAAGCAACTAATCACTCTTATTAGGTTTGTACAGGCCTTAGGAGTTAGGACTCCCTCGGAGTAATGGCTGGCTCAGACAATCGAAGAAGAAGGGTTGGTGAGGATTCTCGTGAAATCAGTCCAGAATGCTCCTTTAATGCCTGGAAGAGGATAAACAAGGTGGGCCCTCTTCAAAACTGATTTTTAGATCAGATTTTCACTATAGACAGGATTGTCCAGCTCTAATATATCCCCTGGAAGTGTTGTTTCTAGCAAAACTCCAACTCTTTGCTGATAGTAATCAATCTTCTATATGTACCTCAGTTTCAATACTTCAAATTTCTGTAGAAAAAAATATGAAAACATGAAGAAGAAGAAAGGGGAAGGAACCTTTAACCCAAGGGGAGGGAGTGACCTTCATCACCAGTGTTAAACTAGGTGGGAGCCTAGTCCCATTCGAGGGTTTTAGAGCCTTCAACCTGTAGAACAAGTAAAGGAAGAAGAAGAAGCCAACGTCAATTTTCAAACTCATTATTTCATAACCTTCAAAAACTGGTTGTGGGATCTATATAAAGAGTCCCATGGCTAAGGTATTACAAAGTATGTGTGGGGTCAGGGGTGGACTAAAATACCCCTAAGTCCACATTCATGTATCTAAAATACCCCTACTACAATAAATGACATAAAAAACCCCCAAATAAACAACTAATGACCAAACTACCCTCAAATAATGTATCCCCCCCTCCCTTATAAGACACACCAACAATGTAAAAGCAAATAAAAACAACTAGACTAAACATGAAATAAACTCCAAATATGCTGATCCCTCTCTTTCGGCCATAGTGTCTTCATCAGTATCATTCTTTGTATGTAAAGGCTTCCTAGATAGATAAGATTCTGATGATAGATCGTCTTATATTGAGTGTGTTTCTGGTGCAAGGTGGGCGGGATGCAGGTGACTCAATGGTCATTTACTAATAATTTGCACTTTCACTATTTGGGTGTGGCATTATTTCTAAGTGGCTTTGAGGTTCAGTTGGGTTACCCCTCATAGCCTAGAAGATTTGGTTTGAGGGTGGCCATGCCATGCCTTTGCCTTGCAAGGTCAGAACTTGCTACCATTTCTGCTCTGCTGATCCATTTGGAAGGAACATAGGAGATGGATTTATGAGATGTGTATAGACCCCTTGGTGAAGTAGTGAAACGTGTAAGGCGTCTCTTCTATTGGTGGTCATACATATAGAATTCAAAGAGATCAATTATACAAAGTTCATATTTCAAAGCCTGATGGGACAACATCCATTATGAAGTATGTTTTGTTTTTATAGCTATATTCACAACAGCTTTAAAGTGAACAGGTGACATATACTGTGAATTTTGTAATGGGGACTTTGCTTCGCTCCCCCCCTTTTTTCTACTTGTAAAATTACCTTATATAAAAATAAGGAACAAGGAGGAAGATATATATATATATATATATATTTATTTATTTGATTTTTTATATTTGTATATACTTGTGTTGTATCACTGTCAGAAAAATGGGATCTTGTTATTGAAATTGCATGATTTGTCTTTCTAGTTTTATCTTTGGGGTTTAAGGATACAAATGGTATTGAGCCAGCTATTTGATGTAGTCAGGTCTTGTTTTGATACTTCTGGCTTTACAAGTAGTTAATAAGGATGCAAGCTATCCTGTTTCTTCTCCAGCTATGTTACCATAATGGTAGCTCTTACGGGATCTGTGTGTGATCTGTTTTTGCACCCTTGCAATGTGTGAGCCATCCGTTTTTTTTTTTGGGATAGACAATAATCAGTGGTTGGTTATTATTGGGTGAATACAGGTTTCAAGCTCAGGTCTGTGGTACAAACCCCTCAGACTTTACCGACTTAGCAAGCTGGCATATTCAGCCAGCTGGTTTTCCTCACACTGTATACCGGTCTGTTTCAAAGGAGATTTCCTTTTTTAATTTTATACAATCATTTACTTACTGAAAAAGGAAAAAAATAGTCTCATTAGTAATTTAAATTACAGTACATTATTACAGCCTATATTAACATGGACTTTCTGATTATTGACAATACTTTTTTTTTTTTATGAATATTATTGAAAATACTTATTAATCTAAACAGATTTGGTTTTCTGACACGTGTCAGAACATGTTGGTACAACTCTATTTTTATTAAGCCTCAATTGTCAGCCCTTACTCATAAAAAAATGTCAGCCTTACATTTTGATACTATTATTTGCTACTTGCAGCGTTTATGGACACAGTATGGTTGCCAAGTTGAAGTGCCTGGCACAACAACCTTCAAAAATGTTTTTAATTCATTAACATTAATACAAATAGAAAATAGTTAGAAATGAATATAGAAAAATCGTTTAAAGTGAAATGCTCATTTACTTCCAACCTATATCTAGCATAAAATTGATTCTTGTATACTTGCTAGGTTTTCACAGGCAGAATGCCCTCTCTGTGTTTGTTCATGATTTCACTTTCTTCTACTTTATTTCTGTGTATGTCGTATATATCCTGAGATTGTATCTTAACTAAAATAGGCTACACTAAAATATATTTTTACATCTATGTGCAAGGGGGGGGCCTTCGTCCCAATTAAATTTTTTTTGCCTCATAGGACTGGTGCATTATAAGGCTGTTTGTTGTTGTATAGGACTTGTGCATTATGATCATGTATCATGTTGTATGATGAACAGGTGAGGACATATAATAGTGCCTCAGTGGTATTATTTCTTATTGTTTATTGTTAAATATGATAACTTACCCCAAGTAATAGGGATAAGGCTTAGTTAAGTTGAATTGAGTTTAAATATGATATATTATTATAAAGTGGAACTGAAAAAAAGAAGAAAAAGAGAAGTGGATAAGTGTAACTGAAATCAAATGATTGAGGATGCAGATATCTGATTGTTTTTTATTGGTTCTGCTGGTAGGTACAATGAATACGATCAGCCTGTCTGCAGGGTTTGTGATGTCACCTTGAAATCTGAATCCCTTTGGCCTGCACACCAAGCTTCTCGTAAACATCATGAGGTGATGCTTTAGTAGATACTTGCACTCCTAGAATCATTACATCTCATGCTTTTAGATAATTCATCATTCATGTACTTTCTATTTAGTTTGAAAATGCTTGTGCTTTTAGGAAAACTGCATTTATGTGCGGGATTTCTATTATGTGAATAGCTTACTTTCAAATTCTCTTATGGAGGAGCATGATCAGCTTTATGAGATGTTGATTCATATATTATTTTTTCAATGGTCATAGTTGGAGCTCTAAAACTGCGATGGAGCAATGTTAAAATCTGAAGCTTCTAGCAAACATAGAAACTTGTTTTTGTCTCTTTATTTGATGCCGACACTAAGGAAGAAATAATTTGATGGCTTGCTGGGGCCATTTTATATGGAAGGAAGGGGAATTTACTGTCAATAGTATAGTTGCTTTGAAATTGTACTCTCTCTCTCTCTCTCTCTCTCTCTCTATATATATATATATATAATTTTTTTAATAAATAAATAAATAAATAATTATTATTTTTAATAAATTTATATATTCAACACTCTCCACTCACTCCGAGCCTCCATCTTCACTACTCTACCTTCCGATGTCGACAGTGACCATGACGGTGAAGGTGATTCTAAGTTTCTAACTGCTGTTGATGGGTACAAAGCAGGACGACCAGGCGTCATACCTTCCACCACTCTCTCGCTCTCTCATATCTAAAGAGTAGGACTGATGGCAATGGTGGCATTATGGGCAACAACCTAGGTCAACAGAGTTGGGTTGATTTCTTGCCCCTTTCTCTTGCTCTAACGTGTCCTACAAACTAGCGGTTATATGACTGAGTTCCTTTGGGCTTCTGAGATGTATCCTTCCAGCTAATATTCTTTTGGTGTCTGAGATTTCTCCCTCCGGCGTCTGATATGCTTTCTGCCATTTGAGATCTTCCTTTCTGATGACTTGTTTTTTATTTCCATTTGGGAAAACCCCCCCCGAAGATCTTGCTTGATGCATCCTGTCTTTGGTGCCTCCGGTTTTCTCCAGCAGGCAAATTTTGACTTCTGTCTTCGTTCAGAGAAAATCAAATGCAGTCCTTGAATCTGTATCGGAGAAAAGCTAGCTACCAATCAAGTTCTTTAAGATGTGGAAGATATTAGTAATAGAATCCAACAATACCATGATGCATCCAACAATATCATCATCCCTAAGAGCACAGAACTATGTCAAGTTCTTCATCAGGATTCTAGATGATGGAAACAATCCTTAATTGCATACACTGACCAGGGAAGAAAAAGATCACAATGATTGAAAACGAATTTCGAATTTGAATATCATCAATCAAATTGAAAGGAGTTCATCCACTTTACTGAATGGGGAAAAGGATTTGTCTCAAGCTAGAGATCTGAATTAGACAATTTGGAATGGGTGTTTCGCTGTGCATTAGAGGCTATTCGCAGGAGCCAGAAAGAGTGATGATATGTTACCAAACTTGGGAAGAAGGATCAAGAGTTCTTTTGGTAGAAGAAAATCAGAATTATAGAGGTAGCTCCTTGTTATTTCAGAAATCTTTGTGGATGGGAAACGAAGGAAGATGATCATTCAGGAAGGAAATAATGACATTGGATGGAAAAATTTTCGTCTGATTCTGCAGGCATCTTATAGTAGTGAAGAGTGGAGAGCAGAAGAGCAGCTTGAAAAGTAGGAGAAAAACAGAATGCGATACGAGGATTTCCACACTGGAAGGGATTATTGGCAGGAATTTCTCAAGCTGAATGCTGTTTCGGTGATTTTCAGTCCTTGGATCTCTGTAAAAAAAAAAAAATAGCCTGAGCATGCTCTGGGAGAGGAGATACATGGTATGCGATTTATTAAACTCAGAGATGCATTGGAAAAAGGTGCAAGAGATAATTGCCTCGTGGTTAGGAGGAGATCTTGTTCAAAAGGTGGTCCCATTCTCTTCAGTTAGGGCCATCTTTATCCCAAAATTAGAGCAGCAGTTCCATTGTTTATGTAATCAAAAGATGTTTGAATCGTATGAAGGGAAGGTTTTCAGGCATGGCAACTGGGCGTGAATACATTTGTCGGTGGATCTCTATGCAGACGGAGGTGGTTATGAACTATGGGCTTCCCCTTTCGCTTATGCACAGAGGATGTTCTCAGCTCCTTAGAGTACTGTTGGGGAGGAACAGTTCATATTGATCATCTCTCTCTTAGCTTTCCAGACTTGCAGGGGAAAGAGTTCAGGTGAATCACGTTGCTCTGATGTCGATCCCCTGCCTCTTTCCTTTGATCGATAAAGGGGCCTTGATTGCCGTGGAGGTGTACGTAAAGAGTGAGGAGAAAGAAAGGAACACATTTGGTATCGGAGAAGTGGTTGAACGTCTAGTGTGCTTTTGGTTGATCGATTGGATATTCAGAAATTTCTTCAAAGTAACTATGGGTTAAATCAGGATGCCAGGGTTAATCGGATTCTTACATCTCTTAAGTCCATTAGCTATGATGATGATGTCGCATGGAAAGGAAATGTCCAGACTCCAGAAGAAGCGAAAGATTTCAAATTTGAAATCTGGCCAGGTCCCCAATTTTAACTTATGGGTAAGCAGGTCTTTTCTTGAGTCAAGGGCCAATAAAGGAAAACATTAGGATGCGAGGACTCCTAGGTCATTTCCCATTTAGAAATGGGTTAAAGTCAGACCCAACTTGGGACCAAGTCCACTCATTTAGAAATGGGTTAAAGTCAGAACCAAGTTGGGACCAAGTCTACCCGTTTAGAAATGGGTTAAAGTCAGACCCAAGTTTGCATTGTTCGAAAGTGTTCCCTAAATTCATAAATTGCGTGTACTAAAACCCAAGGACCCAAACTAGCACCTCTACCCCAACTAAATATTACTGAAGAATCTCCTCCAACAATACAACCATTGGCCTCCAATAGCTTTAGTTCTCAAAGTCCCAACAATAAGGCCTGTGCTTCCACTGAGTTAGAATCACATTCCCTTAAAGCGCCACATAGAGCTTGAACAACCTTGCTTTCCTAATCCTTAATGATACAACCATATCCAGCTAGCCAACTTGGGGGATTACCGTATGCAGGAGGGTGCCAAGATGACGTGCCAACCTCACTCAATGAGGATCTAAGGGAAATACATGTTACCCATTGTTAAGAGAGCCTATATTCTGTATGTAGTTACTGTACCATAGTAGGGGCATTTTTGTCCCTGCATTATTTTATATAATATAAAGGGGGAGGAGGCATTGTTTTCTATGCTAATGACTCATCTTCTCCCCTCTTTTTCCCAACGTCATCTCTTCTCTTTTCTTCTCTCATTATCTCTTTATTCTTTTTTCATTTCTTGTTATTTCTTTATTGGTTCATATTTATTTACATGGTATCAGACCCAGGTTAGATTGCGAGTTTAAATCCTAGTGGAAGTGTATTTTCCCGGATGTAGTAGTGCACGTGGGTGCATGCATTGTGTGGATTCACACCTGGATCCCCGAGTGTTCCTGATGCAGCACACAAGCAAAATACCACTCAAAGACCTATGGCAAGCAAGGAAGAAACTACTCGGTAATAGTGAAAACAGTATGGTAGCATAGGTAGTTTAAGAGATTTAACAGGGCTTACATATGGGTTGCTGGGGTACTATGGAATGAACTCGAGACAGCAAGGTATGAGGATTGTGCAGGGGCTGAAGAGTTACTGAACTCAAGACTAAAACAGGGAGTTAATGGGACGGTAAAGGGTGATCAAGATAGGGTGTATGCTCAGGTAAGTACTGATTGGTATCACTTATAGCTGGACAGCAAGTGGGTATCAATCCTGAAATTTACTTAAGACAAGGTGGGTTACATGACAGCAGTGTCTATGTAATTGGTGGTTGGATTAGGGCCCAGAACAGATCTTACCTGGGTCAATTAGGAGTTCACACTCAGGCTGCTATAAGTGGTCACGATGAGGTCTCCACTGCTAATCAATCAACTATCCAGAAATTCTGCAAATCAAAGGAGCGACCAATATATGAAGATGACATCCTCTATTTTCAATCAATCCAACATCCAGGGAAGAGTCATAAGTGCTGTTTCCAGGATTTCATTGGGAAGTAATTGAGTTTGTAGGAGGGAAATAAAGACAAGATGGGACTAGTTGCAGCCACAGGTTAGGGTTTAGAGTTTATAAAATTTTTCCTGTGCAATAATCAGTGAAGGAAATTCAGGGGAAGGTTGCCACAAGTCTTGTGGGTGTTTTTGGAGGTGAATTTGATGGAAGAAATCAATGAGAAGAGGTTTATGAGCAGGCCGATGGTTTTAGAGGTGATAGAATTAGGATTTAGTGATGAGAAATTTCAAAAGCGATGCAAGGGAAAGTATGGTTTGCTGTGGCAGCAAGTAACAAAACTTAGGCACCAAATTTGAGCTTAGGCACCAAACTCGAGAACTCCATCATGGAAGAGAGAAGAGAGGTCCAAATTTTACTCATAATCCATCATAATCGATTACAAAGGTTTTGGCAGTTTTTTACAAGTCTAAACTTTCTAAATAACTATCCAGCTGCCAGCCACAAAATTCCCCTCGTAGCCAAATCGTGTGAGGTGTTTCCCCTTATAAAACCCTATTTTGAAGCCTATTACAACTTTACCCAATAGAAAAAACTCAAATTCCTGACATGTCCTATCTCTAATGATTAATAAAATATGAAGTAACATAATAAACTCTAATAGTATCACTAAAATCATCAACTAATGCTCTAATTAAATAACCATAAGCTTCCTCCAAGGGTCTTCTTGTGCATCTCCATGTGTGGACCCACAAGGCCATGTGTGGGCCCCACTTTGCTCTTATGTTCGCATCAAACCCCCCTTGTTCGGAAAAACTTGACCTCGAGTTTTATAGAGAGAAAGAATCAACATCCTTGGAGAACTTGAACTAATCAACCACGAACCATATCCTTTAATAAACAGATTGTGATGTAACCCTATCATCTTGAAAACATCTAACATAGGAAAGATCTCATAGTACAAATCATCTATCCTCTGAGAACGATCCGGTAGTGGAAAAACCTCATAATACATATAATCTTTCTTCTACTCAAGATCATGGCCTAGTAATGGAACCATAAATATCTGTACTTGATCTTCCACCTCAGGCATATCAAGAGCTAGAGCAATCATGTCTACAAGCACTACGGGCTCATGAGCTGGTGTGGTGATCTGAATAGGTTGGATCTCATTTAGATCTAGAACTTCTGTCTCATCAGATGGCTGGTCACAAACGGAAACAACCATGGAGCACTCAACTGTGATCACCACATACTCATTAAGCAACTCTTCACAAGTCATATTAGCATCTTCCACATTAGGGTCTTCATCTTTGGCATTTTCTTCAAGTTCCTGAGTTTCAACCTCGAATTTTCCTTCGACAATTTGTATCTCATCATCATGTACTTCAACTTCAGGTTTGGTTTTAACATCTTCACTCTTCTTCTGTCTTTTACGTTGACACTTGTTAAGGAATGCTAGAATTTATCTGACCATTCTTGAACAGCTTGTACCAAACCAAGAGACCTTACTTGGAAGTTATAGTAGACTCCTGATGAGGACATCATAACCAAGATGATGATTGGGTCATGCTAACAACTACTTTAGTTACTCTATAATTTTTTTTTTTATTATGTTATTGGTGTCTTTTGTAAGGGGGGGTGCATGGAATTTTGACGGTATTTTAGTTCGTAGATGTTATTTAGGGGTATTTTTGTTATTTTTAGTAATTTGAGGCTATTTTTGTTGAGGGAATAATGGAGAGGGTTATTTGAGTCCGGTTTCTATTTTTTGTAAAAAACTTGGCCGTGGGACTTTATTTATAGAGCCCACTATCAGCCAACACTTCAGGCAATATTATTTTGAAAAAAAGTCTTTTACATTTGAGCTCATTCTTCCTCTTCGTGCATGTTGAAGACCTTCAAAACCCTGGAATGGGTCTAGGTCTCCACCTAGTTTAACGCTAGTGGTGGAGGCCACTCCCTTCCCCTTGGGTTAAA
>JAOXJP010252375.1:0-21846 GCA_025762735.1 Platanus orientalis | reverse complement strand
GGTCTGATTTGAACTCCTGAGGATGTAGGGGTAAGATGGTAATTTGCCAACCTTCCGATGCTTCAATGTGGGAAGGCTTATGAAGGTTGAAAAATTCAAAATGTCTTTATTATAGAAAATATGTTAGAAGTGGGGTTTGATTAGGCTTGATTTGAGTTTCTGAAGATATAGGGGTAGAATGGTATAATTTACCAGCCTATCAATGCTTTAATGTGGGAAGGCTTATGAGAGTTGGCAAATTTAAGATGTCTTTGCTGATGTGGAGGAGTTAAAAAGTGGAATTTAATTGGGTTTGATTTGGGCTTCTGAAGGTGTATGGTAGAATGGTAATTTGCCAGCCTTTTGATGTTTCGATATGGGAAAGCTTATGAAGGTTGGCAAATTCCAGATGATGATGATTCAGAGTATTGTGTTTGCAACCAAAATGTCCATTGAGAATACCTACCTATTTAAAGTTTAGGGGTGTCTAGACCTTGGTTCTATCCCAGCGGTAATGAAACCATCTGACTTCGTTTATAGACCTGAGTCAAAATTTGGGTGCTGACAGACATGATGAGGGGACTTCTTGTACAAGGTCTCACCATGTAAAACAAATTGAGCTGTTAACCTCCGCAGAACACATTGATCATTCTTGGAAACCATGGATGGAAGAGTTTAATCTTCCAGATAGTTCTTTATGTCGAGGAACCACGACTCCATATTCAAGTCAGTAGTTGTAATCTGGAGGCAATAGGCTTTCTCATTTCTCTGCTCAATCTCAATTAGTGTCATATCTGCCCCTTGAGGGATGTCAATCATTGAAGCTAGTGTGGACAAAGTATCTGCAAAGCTATTCCTTCTTCTTCCAATGTAGTTGAAAGTCATATATTCAAAGCTCTTGGAAAGGATCTATAGACATTCATGGTAGTCTAAGAACTCCTCTTTGATGAACCAATCTCCAGTTTCTTGGAAGATAACAAGTGTTGAATCTCCGTAGACTTCTAGTTTATTAATGCCAAGGTCAATAGCTACTTTTAAGCCAATGATGTAAGCTTCATACTCGGCTATATTGTTGGTGTATAAAAAGTGCAACCTTACAACAATTGGGATGAGGGCACCTATAGGGGAAATGAGCAGGGCTCCAATCCCACAGCCTAGCTGATTGACAGCTCCATCAAAGCACATCTTCCATCTAACTATCTTGCTTACTTCAACTTCAACACAAAGTATGTGCTCATCTGGGAAGTCAAATTTCAAGGATGAAGGTTCATCTGTTGGTCCATCTGCTAAAAAGTAGGCTATGGCTTGCCCCTTGATAGCTTATATGAGACATATGTGATGTCAAATTCTGATAGCATCATAAGCCATTGGCCAATTCTTCCTGTGGTTGCTGGTTTCTCGAATAAATACTTGATGGGATTTATCCTAGAAATCAAAAATACTTTGTATGAGAGGAAGTAGTGCCGAGGTCTTTTGGTGACATAGACTAGAGAGAGGCAGGTCTTCTCACGAGGTATATATCTAGTTTCATAGTCAACAAAATGTTTGCTTAGATAATAAATGACATGTTCCTTCTTCCCTATCTTATCATGCTATCCTACTACACATCCCATGGAATTGTCATGCACAGTCAGATATAGAATCAACGAGCAATCTGGCTCTGGGGAGATCAATACAGGTGGACTTAGTAGATAATTCTTGATCTTGTCAAAGGCAATCTGACAGTCATTGTTCCATTGAGTTGGAATATTCTGCATTAGTAGTTTGAACAGGGGCTCATAAATGGGAGTGAGCTGAGCAATGAAAAGACTGATGTATTGGATATGGCCTAAGAAATTATGTACATCCTTCTCTGTGCGAGGTGTAGGCATTCCAATGATTGCTTTGGCTTTGGAAGGATTAACTTTTATGCCTCTTTCACTAATGATGAAGCCTAACAATTTTCCATGGGAGGCTTCGAAGATGTACTTGTTCGGGTTTAGCTTCAATCTATATTTCCTGAGACGGACAAACAGCTTCCATAGGTGCACTAGGTGATCTTCTTGATGTTGGGACTTGACAATCATGTCATCAACATAGACTTTCATTTCTTTGTTGGTCATATCATGAAGAGGGCAGTCATGACTCATTGATATGTTGCCCCTACATTCTTAAAACCAAAGAGCATTACTTTGTAACAGAATGTGCCCCAAGGGGTTATGAAAGTAGTCTTCTCACGGTCTTTTATGGACATCTTAATTTGATTGTAGCTTGAGAACCCATCCATGAAGGACATCATCTCATGTCTAGTAATACTGTCAATGAGCACATCAATGTGGGGTAAGGGGAAGTCATCTTTGGGACTAGCTTTATTCAGGTCTCTGTAATCTATGAACATTCAGACCTTGCCATCCTTCTTAGGTACAAGGCTGATGTTGGCTAGCCTTTGGCGATATTGGACAGACAAAAGGAAGCCTGCGTCTAATTATTTTTGAATTTCTTCTTTGAGGGCTAGAGACCATTATAGTTGTAGATGCTTAGGCTTTTGCTTAATAGGATGAATATCCGGGTTAGTGAAAAGTTTACGGGTGACAAGGTATGTGTTTAGACCAGGCATGTTTGCATAGGTCCATGCAAAGATGTCTATGTACTCTTGAAGCTGATTTAACAAAGCATGCCCCAGATCTGAAGTGTTGGGGGTCCCAATTTTCATAATTCTAGGCATGGTTTTAACCCAAAATTGATTTCTTAAAGGTCATCTACCGATGGAAGATTCTAATTCTCTTGGTGCTCAAAGGCCTTGATCACCTCTTTTTACATTATTTCCTCATCATTCCATTATTCTTGTTCCTATTTTTGAAAGAAAATCTTTTAGTATTGATTTATATTGAAAGGGTATTTAAAACCCGATGTGCAACTGGACTTGGAATTAGACCCTAATTTGCCTACATACCTGATGTTTACACTGATCACAAGCTTAGTAAAGTTTGTTTAGTCGGGATCAAGTTGCACGTAGTTCTGGTCTCAGGGTTGACCAAATTTATATATATATATATATATATAGCAGCTAAGCCTAAAGTTACTTCTTAGGTTGTCTAAATACTTGACTTTTACCATAAGTGCTTTTGAAAACATTGGTCTGTCAAGATCAAGCTGCACGTAGTTCTTTATCTACAAGGCTAAAGAAAGCATAAAAAGATTTTTTCAAAAGTAAATAGGTCTGAAGTTGTGTCTCAGGTTGCCTACATACCCCTTATAGGTGTAGTAGTCTAATACTTTGATAATTCATGAGTCATTATGGATAAAGTCTACGTAGTTCTTATTACAAAATGGTGAAAAGAAAAAATACTAAAAACTTTTGAAAATTTAAACAAGAGTGGAGTAAGGTTGGCTTTTCCTAGCCTTCTTTCTCAATCATTCAATCCATCACCTTGTCCTGGTCTTCTGCTACAATGGCATCAACTTGTCTGATTTGCTCTATGGCTTCCAAGGGTACCCATGTTTTCAGCATGTCGACCTAGTCAGGGTTAAGCTCATCTAGGTCTAACTCTCCACTCACAATAACTAATTATGGTGCTTCCATAACATCACCTGGGAGAGAGGGTAGGCTCAGAGGAGTTAGGTTACCCTCCTTATGTTCTGAGGTGTTGGGGGTTGAACTTTTCCCGACCCTAAGGATAGATGGCTTAGAGATGAACAAATGGGTATGAGGAGCAGCCTCGAGATGGTAGGTAGGATGTTGATTGAGGATTAGAGGGAGAATGATGATGAGTTCTATCTATGCATGTTTTGTACTGAGCTTGGGTGGTTCTATTTGAGTTGATGGTTCAGTTGGCAGGGTAGTGCAAGTCTTGGGTGATCTAGAAGCAGGTACAAAACACTCTGTGGCCTTGAGGCCAACTTTCTTCTTCTTATTTTCCTTGAATTGATGCTTGATGAGAGGTTTGAACCCTAGGCCTACCTTGTATGGCACTCTGATAGTTTTGATAGGGTTCTTTCTAACTTGGGAATGTTTACCTAGGCCTTTGTTCGGATCGAACTTCATCTTAGCCATCATGTGGAACTTAGGTGGAAGTATTTCAGCTTTCCTCTTTAACTCTACTACCTCTTTTTCCATATGCACAACCTCAAATTGGTACGAGGTGAAAGTGTCTGGGGCTTACAAGTTCTAAACTCCCAATATCATCTGTCTTGTCATTGTGATCACATCTATATCTGTCGGCACTATGATGACTTCATCATTGATGATGAATTTCACTTTCTGATGGAGAGTGGATGGGATGGTGTCTGCCTGATGGATCCACTGTCTTCCCAACAACATTGTGAAGGAGGATGGTATGCTTAGTACTTGAAATTGAACTTGGAACATTCTCCCTTCTATTACTAGGGGAATGAACACTTCTCCTTGGCAGCGAATGACTGAGTTGTCGAAGACCCTTATGTCATGTGGGTTGGGTTTCACATAGTCTGGGAAAACTTCCAATGTATCCAATGTATCCTTAGTGCAGATGTTCAAGGCAGATCCATTGTCTACCAAATGAGGAGAATACACATGTTGAAGTGGCGGGCCGTGATGTAAATGACTCGGTTGTACATGGTGTCACCTTCAAGAATCTTATCCTCTGAGAATGTGATGACTTGTGGCATTGATACTCTGGCCACCATGTTTTCTAACCTGTCCAATGTGATCAAGGTGTCCACAAAGGACTTTTTGAATATGCTCAAAAATCTTTCTTTGTACTAATCTAACGTCAACAAAAGGCCTAAGATTGAGAGCTATGCTGGCATTTTAGATAAATGCTTGATTAAAAATAGGTGAGCCTTCCAAATAGCTGCTTCAAAAATACCATTTTCTCTCTTTTTCTCTGTCTCTTTGGTCTGTTTGTGTACCTTTGTCTCAATTTCTTCTGTCATCTTCTCTTTCCCTTTACCCTCAGGGTGCAGATATGTGACTAGCTTGGATACTCTACCTGATCTGGTGATGAAGGCTGTGAGCTCTTTTAGGTCATCATTTGATAGTTTCGGATCTGCCACTTTCCCGACTAGATAGCCCAGAGGGACTCGGTTCAGCAGGTATTGTATTTTGGTAGGTGGAGGAATGTTGATGATTTGGTAAGGGGATGAAAAGTTAATGAGCTAGGCATATAGTGATGGTGGTGGGATGATATGAAGGGATGAAAATGGGTTATGAGTTGTTGAACCTTCCCCGTACATGTTTACATCAGGGGAGAGGACTGTTACTATGCTTTCTGGGGCTATATCCCACATGTGTGCGAGCAAGTGCTCATATTTAGGAGGGGGGACAGGCTCAGGGGAGTATCCATTTAGGGTAGACACTTGATTAGTGTCGAGTAAGAAAATGATTTTCTTCGGCTCTAAGATTTTGGTGATGTAACTAGAGGGATTGAACTGGGTGCTGGTGAGACTGATCATGTTGACCCCTTTTGGTGGCTGGTGGTTAGGGTGTGGATTTTGGATGATGTTAGAATTTGATGGAGGATTGTGGGTGTGAGATCAAATGATACATTTCCCTCATCGATCAAGTCTTGAATGTCATGTCTTAGATGATAACACATATCAATGGTGTGACCTAGGGTTTGATGGTATTCACAATGTTCCCCTTTATTATAGCGGTAGGGCAGAGGGTAAGGTGGAGGTCTCGAGTCAATTGGCTGCAACAACCTCTTTTTTGATGAGGTATTCCATGATGTATTTATAGGAGTAGGGCAATAGAGTGAATTTTTTCTTTTTCTTCTCTTCTTTAGGCACACTCGGGTATAGAAGTTGGTACAACTACTATGGAGGAATAATGGTCATGGTTGCCAGATAATTCTAGGTCGGCTGCGGTGGAGGCAGAACATGACCACTATTTTGATTGGGTTGAGGGAACTTAATGTCTTGCATAAGATTTTCTTCTAGTCGGTTGATTGTTGCCTTCTTCGGCGTGCTTCTGGTGGAACTAGCAAGGCCAAGTGGTGCATCTTATACCAAACCTGCCTTGATGGCCAACTCTACCTTTGCGGATTTGTCGACAACCTCAGTGAAGTTGCTTTATGACATAGTTAGGAGCATCAACTAGTAGGTAGGCCCCAACATTCTCATAAAGGGGGATATCATGTCCTCAGACATAGGATGTTTTAAGTTGAAGGTTTTCAATCTCCACCTATAGGCAAAGTCCCTGATACTTTCTCCTGTGATGGGTCTCATCCCTTCAATCTTTTCCCAGGTTGGTAGCATCTCAAGATTGAACTTATAATGATTGAGGAATGATCACGTCAGGGCCCTCCATGTGATGATGTTGTACTTTTCTTAGCTTGCTAGCAATTTCTCTGCATTCTTCTCTAGACTCTAGCCAAACATTTGGACTAAGATACACTCATCATGCCCCCACTAGAATATTACATTGCAATACATGCGTAGATGCATTCTGGGGCTGGTGGTACCATCATACTTCTCAACGCTTGGCATTTGGAAGTTTGGTGGTAGTACACCCCTGGGGTCGATACAAAGGTCCTTAAAATCCATGGAGATAGGGAACTTCCCCCTTTTCATCAATTCTACCTCTGCTGCGAGCTTGGCTAGTTGTGCACTGGTCTCATCCTTTGGAGGAACAACACTCTCCTTCCCCTTTCTGCTTAATGTTGACGGCCCATACCCGGTATTCTGGTTACATGTTTGTGGTTGTGGCTCATAGTGGAGCCATGACATAGATGGGACCCTGTGTGTATGACTGACCATGTAGTAAAGTCTGTTCAGCAATACTTGGAGGTGGTGGCAGCTCGGAGACTGTGATCTGGCCGTGAGGCCCCCCTTGCTTCATGAGGTATTCAGACATCAACTTCTCAAACTCAGTGAGTGCAAGAATTCAAGGCTGCTCATTGGTGCTAAGTTGGATAGGAGATGGTAGAGAGGTTTTGGGTGATGAAGAGGATTGACCATGTTTGGGAGTGGATGTCCAACTATGCCGGGACATGAAGTCCCCCATTAATCTTTCCACTTCAGACTTAAACCCGTCTGAGAGGGTATCTTTGGGACCCGTCCTACTAAGAGGTGGATTTCTTGAGGATGCCTCTAGGAGGGTAAGAGGTGTAGTGCTTGCCATAGGTGGAGGTATTGACTTGTCGGCCATAACTTTGCTATGCTTTGCCTTCTTTTTTTGCAGTCCAGTCTCTAGGGGAGTAATTATGGCTTGCCTAACTTGTTTTGAAAGAGAAAGGGTGTGATTATTATTATTTTGCTCGGTTCATTCTTTACATTCATTCATCATTAATAGCGAGGTGCTTTTACAAGTGCATACGCCATATAGGTGAATTCATGTCCTTTAATTACATATCAGATTTGTGGAAACAAAACTTTGTACAATATATACATATAAAACATGATTACAAAAAGAGGGGGTCCTTTCCCCAATACATCATAAAAGAAAGCATAAAGTGTAGTCTAAAGATCAGGCACCACCAGAGGCGGTGGTGGAGGTGACATTGGTTTGTAGCCTAAGTAGAAGATCTATTTTCTCAGTGTGTGAACCCATGACTATATTCACTGATCTTGTATGAAGGCCATGTTATTGCTATGCCTCATCTCGATTCTCAAATCTTCGCGGGAAGTCTTACTCTCTTTGAGCTCACTTTTCAAGGAGTGAATGAGCTTGGTTTGGGTTTCATTCCAATTCTGGGTGCACTCATGTGAGACCTCGGCCTCTATATGGAAAAGTGTCTCAGCTTCTAAGGCAGCCTTGGTTTGGGCGTGTAAGGCCCGCTCCTCAGCTAAGTCTGTCAGTGCTTGCTCGTTCTAGGCCTGAGTATGACAAAGCTCTATATATGACAAAGATGTCGATTCGGTGCATGGCCTCTTGTTTGAAGAAGTGGATGCTACAGGTGTAGCAGGCTATAGAGGGGGCTTGTGCAAAATCTAATGCTCGTAAGCGGATGTCATAACCTGTAATTTTGAGGATGCTAACTATGGATGTCTTATAACTCCGGTATGTGATCTGTCCCACAAAGTGGCCAGTGTAGACCGTGTATGATTGGATGTACGATGGTCGAGCTTGAAGATGTCTTCAAAGAACATAGGGAAATCAAAGAGATCTTTGGTGGTGGAGGTGACAATGGTTTGTAGCCTAAGGAGAAGATCTATTTTCTCAGTGTGTGAACCCATGATTGTATTCACTAATCTTGTAAAAAGGCCATGCTATTGCAACGCCTCATCTCGATTCTCAAATTCTTCGCGAGAAGTCTTACTCTCTTTGAGCTCACTTTTCAAGGAGTTAATGAGCTTGGCTTGGGTTTCATTCTAATGCTGGGTGCACTCACGTGAGATCTCGGCCTCTATACACAAAAGTGTCTCAACTTCTAAGGCAACCTTGGTTTGGGCATGTAAGGCCCACTCCTCAGCTAAGTCTGTCAGTGCTTGCTTGTACTAGGCCTGGGTATGACAAAGCTCTGTATATGATAAAGATGTCAATTTGGTGCATGGCCCCTTGTTTGAAGAAGCAGATGCTATAGGTGTAGCAGGCTATACAGGGGGCTTGTGCAAAAGCCAATGCTCGTAAGCTAATGTCATAACCTATACTTTTGAGGATGCTAACTATGGATGTCTTATAACTCCGGTATATGATCTGTCCCACAAAGTGACCAGTGTAGACCATGTATGATTGGAAGTACGATGGTCGAGCTTGAAGATGTCTTCAAATACCATAGGGAAATTGAAGAGATCTTTGGTGGTGGAGGTGACACTGGTTTGTAGCCTAAGGAGAAGATCTATTTTCTCAGTGTGTGAACCCATGACTGTATTCACTGATCTTGTACAAAGGCCATGTTATTGCTATGCCTCATCTTGATTCTCAAATCTTCACGGGAAGTCTTACTCTCTTTGAGCTCACTTTTTAAGAAGTGAATGAGCTTTTCTTGGGTTTTATTCTAATGCTTCGTGCACTCACGTGAGACCTCGGCCTCTGTATGCAAAAGTGCCTCAACTTCTAAGGTAGCCTTGGTTTGGGCTTGTAAGGCTCACTGCTCAGCTAAGTTTGTTAGTGCTTGCTCGTATTAGGCCTGAGTATAACAAAGCTCTGTATATGATAAAGATGTCAATTTGGTGCATGGCCTCTTATATGAAGAAGCGGATGCTGCAGGTGTAGTAGGCTATAGAGGGGGCTTGTGCAAAAGCCAATGCTCGTAAGTTGATGTCATAACCTGTACTTTTTAGGATGCTAACTATGGATGTCTTATGACTCCGGTATGTGATATGTCCCACAAAGTAACCAGTGTAAACCGTGTATGATTGAATGTACGATGGTCTAGCTTGAAGATGTCTTTAAAGACCATAGGGAAATCGAAGAGATCTTTGGTGGTGGAGGTGACACTGGTTTGTAGCCTAAAGAGAAGATCTATTTTCTCAGTGTGTGAACCCATGACTGTATTCACTGATCTTGTACAAAGGCCATGTTATTGTTGCGCCTCATCTTGATTCTCAAATCTTCGCGGGAAGTCTTACTCTCTTTGAGCTCACTTTTCAAGGAGTGAATGAGCTTGGCTTGTGTTTCATTCCAATGCTGGGTGCACTCACGTGAGACCTCGGCCTTTATACGTAAATGTGTCTCAGCTTCTAAGGCAGCCTTGGTTTGGGCATGTAAGGCTTGCTCCTTAGCTAAGTCTGTCAGTGCTTGCTCGTACTAGGCCTGAGTATGACAAAGCTCTGTAGATGATAAAGATGTCGATTCGGTGCATGGCCTCTTGTTTGAAGAAGCGGATGTTGTAGGTGTAGCAGGCTGTAGAGGGGGCTTATACAAAAGCCAATGATCGTAAGCTGATGTCATAACCTATACTTTTGAGGATGCTAACTATGGATGTCTTATGACTCCGGTATCTGATTTGTCCCATAAAGTGACCAGTGTAGGCCGTGTATGATTGGATGTATGATGGTCCAGCTTGAAGATGTCTTCAGAGACCATAGGGAAATCGAAGAGATCTTTGCTAAGAGCAAATTTCTGAAAGACGCGTGCGGGTACATAGGGAGTACTCTGGTGGACTCCTGTGATAATCATGTATGTGATTCCCTTGGTTGTAAGAAGTGGGTGGCATGCTGTGTGCCACTTGACACGCCAAGTGATCTGTTCAGGAAGCATAACAGCTAGTGGGTTCAGATAACCCAATGTAGTTGCTTTGATTGGAAAGGGGTGGCTTTTGATATGGATCCATGTTGGAGTCAGATCTTAAGGCACATAAGTTGGCAAAGATGCAAGGGTAGACAAGTGTTCCCGTCTCTAGGCTTATAAGAAAGCTAGGCAACCATATAAACGACCTTTAGGATGTTGGTCACAAAGGGAGAGATTGGAGATAGTCTTAGAAATGATCACAGGTGCGAGTGTCTTCTTTTCTAGATGTTGTTGCAAAATGTCGAGTTGGACACCATTGATGTGTTGGCGGCTATGTGATAGGAAGAGTTTCCCCAAGACAACTAAAGTGAATGCTTTAAACTTGATGGAATCGGTGAAATCACCAACTTTATTCTAACCTCTTTCTAATAAAAGGTCGAAAGGGTAGTGCAAGTATTCTCTTATAGCTTCCTTAGGTAGGGAGGCTTTGGAGATGTCCAGTGTGTGAAAGCCTTTGAGGTAGCTAGGTTTGTGAGTCGAGATTATGGTACTGATGTCGAGACAATGTTCCTAATCTAGGAAGGATTCGAGCTCCTCGATAGTGGGTGTAAGCTCTTGTTCTCTAAAGCGAACGACCATAGACGATGGGTCTTAAATGAAAATGGTTGTCTCTAACAGTGGCCAATCCAAGTCGATTTGTGCTAAGGTCAATGTTGCCCCTAGCTAGCTTTGACTTTTCCAAACTTCCTATTTTTTAGGGGGAAGGGAAATTAAGGCATTTGTGAAGTTAGCGGAGATGGTGGAGTATAAATATAATTGAATAGTTCTATAAGCCATGTCTATAAACATAAGCATTGAATTTAGGGTTAGAAATGTCATTTTACAACTAAAAGCAATATTCTGTAGAAATTAAACCTAACGCCTCAATTTGGTGTCAATGCCTGATTTTTATTAAATTAAAATTCAGGCGTTGGATGGACAATTAGGTGTTGGAACACTTAAAGGTTAAAAGTGATTAAAGCCTGAATTTGGTCTCAACTCCTGAATTTAATTGAATTAAAATTTAGGCGTTGAGAGCACAATCAGGCGTTGAGAGCAGTTACAACTTTTAAAAGGCCCATGGTTGAGTCTTTTGTCTTTTTGTGTTTCAAGTCACTATTTTTAGTTATAAACGAGAGGAAGGGTCCCCACAGTGTTCTTCTTTCTTCCTTTTCCAATTTTCACAAAAAACTCAATCTTTTACTTCAATCACAATGAGCTAAGGAGGATTAACCCGACACTTCTCGCTTCTCTCGGCACAAGAGAAGGCATTGTGGAAGAACCCCGTTGTGGATGTGGTAAGTTTTTGAGTTGTTTATGAATTTGTTTCTTGTTTTTATAAACTTTTGTTGTTCTTTGAATGCCTTGTTATTGATTTAATATTTTTATTTATTTTTGCACTTTTCTCTAGATGTTATTGTATTTTTAGGTTTAAAATCTTTTGAATGAAATTATCTTGCTTTAATTTTGATTTTGGAATCATTTAGAATAGTTTTTTTTCAAGTTTTTTGTTGATTTTTAGGTTTTCCAATGCTTGAAAATCACTACCTTAAATTACAGGCATAAGGCCTGAATTTTCACTATTTAAAAAACAGGCATTGGCCAAAATACAAGCATCAGCTTGAAAATTAGGCGTTAGGCTTGAGAGACCAAAATGGAGTTTTTGATTTTTTTTTTTAGTTCTTTTTAATTTGTTTCTATTTCCTTTTGCTTCTAAACATTGTTCTAACATGTTTCCCCTTGTAGGCTAGGGGAGAGTAGAGCACCATGGCTCTTGGTATGGGTTCTTAGCTTTGTGGGAACGTATATGTTCTAATGTCCAAGACTGGGTGTGGGCCATGGGTTTTACATTTTCTGAGCTTGCCGGTGCTATAGGCAGATAGGGCTCTACTGATGGCCTTAGTTGAGAGGTGGTCTCCTATCACACGTACTTTCCACCTTCTGATGGGGGAGATTGGGATGCCCTCCATTGACTTTTTTATGATGTCGGGGCTTTCTATGGATAGCATGCCTCCGCTGAGCTTGGATGACTTCTACTTGGCATTGGTGGCTCGGTGTGTAGGGCCTCAGCCCGTGGCTTACTACAAGGGCATGAAGGGTGTGCTTCCTTCTTGGTTCGAGAATGATTATGTTTGGGCTACCAATTAAAGCACGCTAGAGGAGATTACCTTCTTTACCCGTGCCTTCTTGGTGTATATGTTAACTCACTCTATCTTCTGTGGGAAGAGTGACAAGATATATTTCCATCTGTTGCCGGCTTTGGAGGAGCTGGATCTAGTGGCTACTTGTAGTTGGCATAGGTCCGCCCTCAGGTGGATGTACTCCAACATTAGCGAGATCTCGGCTAGGCAGGGCCCTCATGCCTTCTTGGGGCTGTGTTTCCTATGGGAGGTATGACTTGTCTTCATTCTTTTAATTTCTATCTTTCATTTTCATTTGCTTTCTTTAATTTGATTTCGATAGCATTGATTCTTTTGAATTCTTTCTTTTACAGGTGTGGTGCTATGAGCACTTCCCTTCCTTGGCCCCTAGGTGGAGAGGCGAGGAGGTGTTTCCCTTCCCCTACGTAGCAAGGTGGAAGGTCTCCAACACCCACCACAAGGTCCACAAATCCATCTCGACCTTCCAACGAGAGCTGAACCTTTTAACAGTTGACCAGGTAGGTACACAATATTTTGGTTTGTTTAATTGATTTTTATTTTTCTTTGCAAATCATTATCTAACTTCTATTGTGCTTTATGTAGGTTAAGTGGTGCCCATGGACCTGATGGGTTTTGGTGGGAGGAGACTGCCTTAGACCAGACCTCTGCCTGGGCTTGGTCTTGTCAAAGGGTTGTCCTGGTGGCCATTGATGAGGTCACCATGTACCTCGGGGAGAGGTGCTAGGGCTAGGTTGGGTTCGGAGTGGAAGACTTCATGGTCCCACACTCACCTCCAGGGGTCATCGACACTGAGGGAGAGACTGGTAGGGGGAGATAGACATTAAGGCTTTAGCCTTTCTAGACTGGGCCTAAGACTATAGTGAATGGTGGGCCACTTAGTCTTGTGGGCCCTTGGGTGGTCTTATTAAGGCTTAGGTGAGTTTGATTTCATCTTTGCAAAACATTTGTTTATTTTACTTTACTTTTCTTTTTCAAAATCTTTGACAATTTTTGACTTGTTTGATTTTAACATGCAGCCGAGGCACAGCTTGCAGAGGAGTAGGTACCTCCTACTCGGAGGGGGAGGAAGAGGAGGGTTCCCCTTGCTGAGCCTAACTTGATAGGTATGGTACCCGAGGTGGTGACCGTGGCTGACCTCGAGGGTGGGGTCAGTGAGGAGCCCTTACTTGAGGCTAAGCTCCCTGAGGGTTGGGTGCCCCTTGAGGTGACAACTCAAGTATGGTTTTGATTTATTTAAGGAATATTTTAGAACTTATGCATTTTTAGTTTTTGACAAAGTTTTGTGTACTTATACAGGTTTCTAGGGAGGTGTACTTGAGTGCTCTCCAAAAGCTAGCGAGGTGCTTTGCCATGGTGGGGAAAAAACACCAAGCCCACTTAACTGAGGTCGCGGCCTTGAAGGTGAGCCACAGGGTAGAGGTAGAGAAGGTAAAGAAATAGAGTTATTTGGTATTTCTTTAAGAACATTTTCTGTTTAGAGGGTTCTGATATGTGTGGTTTTTTTTTTTTTTTTTTTTTTTTTTGCAGTTACAGAGACAGATCCCCATTCTAGGGGACACAGGAGGTGTTGCGGAGGACATCGAGATGCCTTCCACTAAGGCTGGGGGAGAGCAGACTGGAGGAGAGCAGGCTGGGGGAAAGCCCAAGGTACATACGAAATTGGTGCCTAGTGGTGTGGTGGCGGTGGCTACTCTACAGACAAATGATAGTCCTCTCAAGACTAGATGGAGCGCTTCTGGGGTTCGTGGTGTTGCTATGCCCCATAGTGAGGCTAGAGTTAGATTTAGAGTAGGCTACTTATACTCTAGGAAGGGGAAGCACGTGGCCAAGGAGGGGACAAAGGAGCATGTAGGGAGCAGCTCTGATGATTGACTTAAGGATTGAACTTCTTTTTTTGTTTCTTTTATTCATTGAGAGATGTATTCTGATACTTTTTGTTGAGGGGTTGCTTGTTTTAACCCTGGATGACTTGGACATGTTTTGAGGTTTCTTTTCTTTTGTTTGACTAAGATGGTGTCAAACTCAGATTGGTTACATACTTTGGTTACGCGATGATGACTTTTATTTATTCATTTTCCTTTGTTCTTTTATGGTTTGGTTTACTTTTTGTTCTACTTATGAGATGTCTATGCAATCTATGACATCGTGTTACATATATTATGTAAAAGGGGTGAGAGATACCCAAACTTAGATAAGAAGGAAAAATCCGGAATTAATTATCTAAAAAAATAATTTGGACTAATTTTATAAAGTCGAACATGAATTCCTGGTTCCTTTTAGTCAATCATGCAAGCAATCAATCAAAGTCACGACAAACAAACTTAAAACTAGACCTCTAAACTATTGAGTGTAGCCTAAATAACTTTAACCTGAATATGACTAAATATGCATGCTTTTGAGATTTTAAAAGATGAGTGTACTAGTCGAAACACCTCCCTGAAAAAGATCGGATCATAGAGTGGTAACTAGCTTGGGTAACTTGGAATGGCCGTGCTGACATAGCAGTAATTGCTCAGACATTATTCCCATCCTATGTGGTGATCCAATGTCAGTCCATTAGTGGGTAATAACCTAGATAATGGCTCATGAAAGTGATGTATTGGTGCAATGTCATGTACTTGGACTCATTTTGTGAAAGTATAAAATAACAGAGATGTGTTGCATAAAAGTTTTTTCAAATGTGAATTTGATCCTACTAACTAATTCAAGTTGCCTTAAAGCTAAGTGAGCATGTTTTCTATCCTATGCATGGCAATTTGGAAAAATGTTAAAGATGAATTATTATCCTAACAAACTAATGAAGTGAACTAAGTCTAATTCAAAGCAAGTAGACATGTGAGGAAGCAATTAAACATGTGAGAAAGTAGGTATGCATGTGAAAACATGTATTTGATATAAGCTAAGACTTGTGCATGTGGAGATTAAGTGGATCCCCAGCAGAGTCGCCATTCTATGGACATTGGGGTTCACTTCTTCTGGCATGCGAGGCAGATGCGGAAAAGGTTGCTAACCCTTCTATGTGAGGGTTAGGCTTTGCTTGGAGTCGCCACCAACTCGGGGTTTAACTGACAAAGTTGGACGTTCGTTCTCCTCTTCGGAGAAGACCAGAAGTCTAGATCCAAAGGTTTAGGGGTTTAACTCCTAACACTGGTCTACATTCCTAAGATTAGGGGTAAGTTGTTTGGTTGCATTTGGGGAAGGTGTTGGGCACCCCAAATACCCACCTTTTTAGGGTGGCTTCTCCCATTCACCCAAGTCTTAAAGTATGTCAATGCCTAAGCTTTGTGAGTTCTAAGTTATGTGTTTGCTGGATTTTTCTTAGGCTTAACACCTAATTTTACCCTCAACGCCTGGATTTTCAACGCTTGAATTTAATTCAGGGTGAAATTCAAGCATTGGTTCCTGAAAAATTCAAAAATTGTCCTTTATGTTGTCCTATTTTAATTGTAGGAGACCCCTCATGGGTTAGGCTCTTAGAAGGATGGTGGACCCCTCTAGAATGTTTGTTGGTTGACTACTTAGGGTTAGGTTTAGTCCTAACCCAAAAGGGAGAAAAGGAGAGAAGTTGTATTTTTTTGTCTTTCAGACCCAACGCCTGAATTTCTAACTCCTGAAATTTGATTTAGAGTGAAATTCATGCCTTGGGAGCTAATCATATCAGCATGTTCATGTGATCTTTTAGGATGGTTTGGGGGGTCCCAATGCTATGGGACCCTTGGGTTAGGTTAGGAAGTGTAACCCTAGGGATCATGGCCTTTGCCCATGTGGAGATATGATCTCCCAAAGTAGGCTACTTGGTCATCTGTTATAGACCTAATGCCTATTTTTTGGTCTGACGCCTGAATGTTCAACACCTGAATTTAATCTAGAGGAAATTCAGGAGTTGGGTGCTGGAATCAGCAACCAACTTTGGTTTTTTAGGCCATAGAGGTAGGGCCCAAAAGGGTAGGGTTTCTCCTAGGTCTTTGCATTACACCTAGGATGTACACACACTTAACCAATTTTTTAAAATGTGATTTTTTCCCAAGCTTAACGCTTGAATTTCCTTCTTAATGCCTAAAATTAAATTCAGGCATTGAGAAGAAAATAAGGATCCATAGAGGTGCACATGCACATGATTGAATTTCAGATGTTATTACAGCTGTGGGACAAGTCTAGAGAAGGTTAGGGCTCCTTGGGGTGAGCTCTAGATCTCAATGCCTGATATTTCTATTGACGCCTGTTTGTTCAATGCCTAAATTTTGATTCCATAAAATTTAGTCGTTAGTTATTGAGAGAAAATCCAATAGATGGATTTTTCAATTTTGAAGCCCTTAGAGTTTTGAAAAAAATGCAAAATTATGCATGAACACAGGAAATATATATAAGAACATCATATAAAAAATTGGGCTTAAGATCATGCATACAAAAATCAAACAAATATCTCTAAAAATTTAGCTGAACTAGGTCACCACAGACCTAGCTTTTCGAGTCTATTTGGGGGGCCATCTCGAGCCCTTCCACAACTCCTAAAATCACCAAATTAAATGTACTAGCAGGCCTACATGTCTAGTACAACATACTAAAATTTGGACTCCAACAACTTAGTACAAATGTTAAGTCATTATGTAATTTGTCAATTTCATTCCAAGTCTAGGTGGTAGGCTATGAATGTTATGTATAATGAGTGAACATATGAGTGTCTAGTGTGGAGACCATCACCATGACAAGGAATAGGTTCAAGTGCTACAAGCCATGATATATCAAGCAAAGAACCCAAGAAGAGTTAAAGAGAAGTATTAAGGAAGAGCCAAGTCACCATCTTTGAGCCCAAAAGGTAAATTAGGTATAAAACTAAATGGAAATTGTGTGGCTACTCTAGGAGACCTCCAAAGACCAAGGTTTGATCCTAGGAAAGCCTTAAGACCAACGTATGACCCTAGGTGCAATTGCCCAAAAACCCCTATTGGAAAATGAGACGAGAAGTGAGTATGGACATCTCAACTTAAAATGACCATATCTTTTGATTTCGACGTCTACTCAAAACCAACGAGTACTCAAAATGATTGGCTCAAGAATTTCTTTCCAAATATAAAAGTACAAAAAACATAGCAAAACCAATTATGCTTTTTGTAATCGATTTTTCCAAATCGATTGTAAAAAGTGTAATCAGTTTCGGTATGAGTTTTGGCAAAAGAATTCTCTCAGCCGATGCCCAAACTCATAAGGCCAAATTGGTTTTGGTATGAGTTTTGGAAAATTGTCCAAAATCCAAACCGATTTCAAAATGCCAAATCGGTTTGGAGGGTAATTTTGACAAAATATTTTCACAAAAATTTAGGCGAGTGTTTTAAAATTGGAACCTTATTTTGGTTCATCTAAAGGCCCAAAATGTCTCTTTATTTGCCATATGCCTATCCTAAGGCCATGGATTCTCCTCCCAACTATAAAAGGTAATTTTTTCCTTCTAAACCTAAGCATTCAAGAGATTTAGAAAAAGGTTTCCAAAGGGATTAAGAAAGGAAAAAGAAAAGGATTTTGGGCAAGAAGAAAAGCTCTACAAGCTCAACTCTCTATACACTTTCATTCGAACTTCCAAGCTTCTAAAGGAGAAGAAGATAGTCATTGTCTCTCTCTTGTAGCCACAAATGATGGTTCCTTTGCAAGAGAAGAGAAGAGGAAGATTAAGGATTGTGCTCCTACATCTCTAAGCATACAAACTCCCAACCTAAAATGTTGAAGTAAATCATTTACCTATATTTTGGAGTTTGATTACATTGTATGTAGTTTGTGGTTGGCTTTTTGCTTATTATATATCTATACCACTACTCTACATGTGAATCATTAGTAAACCATTCCAAGAGATAAAACCCTTATGAGCCTCACTTATATTTGTTTATTCTAGAGGCTATATTTAGTTGTGTGATTTACTTGCATACTTGCCTTCATTAGTGGCATTCACACACTCCCTTGGTATTGAGTAGAGACTATACATTTGGTATATTTGGCTAGTTGAGAGTCATTATTTACATTGGGATATTGGTTCTCTTACTTAAGATATTGCCCTTCTTATGCTTCACTTATATTTGCCTATATAGAGGCTTGCTTGGTTGTATGACTACTTGTTTACTTGTCTTCTCTAGAGGCACTCACACACACCCCCTTATGTTGAGGTAGAGACTATTCTTTTGGTATATTTGGTTAGTGAGAGTCATTCTCTACATTGGGACTTAGTTTCCCTTAGTGGCCATATTGGTATATTTGGATATTGAGACCCACTACTTACATAGAGACATCGATTCCCTTGGTTGACCATATTGATATATTTGGCTAGTTTGAGAGTCATATTGTATTGGGACCTTGTTCCTTTACTTGGACCATAATTACCATATTCGGTTATTGAGAACCACATTAGTAGTTTACCTAATCCCTTATGTCAACCGTCAGAGACGCCGTGTGACAAAGAGTAAGTCCTTGACTCGAAGACAACCAAGGTCTTGTTTGCTGAAAACACAAAACACGTAGTTTAAGGTGTGTATATATACCTAACCCTTATGTCAACGGTCGGAGATGCCGTGTGACGAATTATAAGACCTTGGCTCAGAGACAACCAAGGTCGTGCTTGCCGAAGACACCAAGCATGAGACTTAGAAAGGTTAGCTTAATACCTTGTAATCTTTGTAAAGATTGATTAATAAAATTGAGTAGTTAAAGTAGACGTAGGCCCCGGTGTGGCCGAACCACTATAAATTCTTGTGTTGTGGTGTGTGATCTTTGTATGATTATTCTTTATAGTTCTATACTTGCAATCATTAGCATTTGAGAACCAAACACATTAAGTCGGTTAAATTAAACTTGAACATTACTAAATAACTCACATAATTAAGATTTGCGTAAAAGTAATTAAAAAGAATAAAAATTTTAATTAAATCCTATTCACCTCCCCTCTAGGATTACATACTTAGCAATTTCACAGTTGATGGAATTGAATGTGTCAGACTATTGATTTAATTGAATGAGAATGTGATTAATATGTGTTCATTGGAAAGTTATTGATGTATTATTCCGCTACGTATGAATGTAAACGAAGTGAGAGAAAAAAATATACAAGTTAAGAATGACTTAAATGCAAAGTAAAATAAAAAGTGCTTATGCCACATGTCAAAATTCATGGCCCTACTGGTGTGGGTTTCGGGGTGCAACAACAAGCTAAAAGATTCTCTCTCACACACATACACACACTATCATAGCCCAAAACCCTGAATGAAACCCTTTCTCAACCTTCTTATCCCATAACCCAAAGAAGAAATTGTTCTCTCACCTTGAAACAACCCCTTCAATGAGAAAACCCTTTCTCTCTATTACAACCACTTCTTTCACTCTCTCTTGGCTCTCTCTTAACCCTAGAGGAGCTTAAGAACAATATATAAATCATAGAGACTGAGTTTGGAAGGACTCTTGTCAAAACCGCACCTTTCAAAATTGAATCCACGCCACTAGATTGGTATAGAATACCCTAGATCAGTCAATGCCACTAGTCAATGAATTCCTTATCTTCTTCCATACGAAAGGATTCAAACCTAAAAGTGAACATCTAGAGTTTGGATTGCTTCACTAGGCTTGTTCCTTCATAAATAACCTCAAGAATGTCTCATGCTTCCTTTGTAGTTAGGAGACCAGAGATTCTCCTAAACTCATTCTAGCTTAATGCATAGACAATAACATCTAACGCCTTTTTAATTGGTGGTATATGTTTTCTTTTCATAAACGTCCCAATCTTTTTCTTCTTTATCCTTAGGTCTTTTATATCCATTTACTGCAAAATTCCAAGAATCTAAGGTATATGCTCATTTGAACCTTCCAATAAGTATAGTTTGAACCATCAAATAGTGGAGTTTGGTTTGTAGCAAATCCCTCGGCCATTTCAAAAATCATGAATCTTTAGCCCAGGTGATTAAACCCAATCAAGAGAAACCTTGCTCTAATACCTAATAAAATTCCCAAAACAATCATCCAAAAGATCCTAGAGAGGGTGAATAAGATCCTTGTACTTATTTTTAAATTCTTTAAACACTTAATCCTTCTTTTGATTTGCTTTTAATTAATTTAGATTGTAGTGGAAATAAATGAGTAAATCAAAATAAGTCTCACTAATTTATTTAAGTCACAGTAATTTATTTAAGTCACAGTACAAATAATGACTTAAATAAATTAGTAAGCAAACGCTAGTATACCATGGGGCTCCATCATACACTATAGTTTGAGCTATAGCAAAGTGGGAACAAGACAACTAGTTCCACTTCAGAGAACGTTTGACAAGATAAATAATAAAGCACAACAAGCAATACAATGAGAGATAATTTGCGCACACCCACAAGACAAAGATTTATAGTGGTTCAGTACTCTCAAACTATGTCCACTCTCCAACCGACTCTTCTAACCTTTTTTTATTTTTATTAAAAGTTATCATAAACTACTACAGAAAAATTAATAAACCTAAAGATTTACTTACAAGTTTAAGAAGATCAATTCCCATGTAAGTGCACTCCCAACGACTCCAATGAGCACATTCCGTCCAATGACTCCAATGGCCTATGTTTCACTTGACTCCAGCAAGTGTGGTGAGAATCTGCCTCAGCATTGTTAAAGTAAACACTTCTTTCTTTGGGTTGCCTCTTGCATAGGCTAATTTGACTATATAATCACCATCTTCTTTGATTCCAAAGAATGTAACTAAGGATGTTTAGGAAGCTTATTCAAGACCTCGAATAAGTTTAACTATGGTAGAAAAGTCTCAAGTCATATGCCAACAAGAATTTAACACATGCGTTTTCGGGCACTTTTTTTACATGAATTCACAAATATTTGACTATGGATTCAATCATATGTGTTGTGTATCTTCTAGGGGCTCAATAGCCTTTTTATAGAGTGAAAATTAAGATTAAAAAAATGTCCCCAACGGTTAGTTTAAGATGGTAAAAAAACTAGCCATTTGAGCAATTTTTCAAAATTGAAAATTGCATTTTTGTGCCTAGGACCCATCCTGAATTCTTGGGAACAATCCCGGTGCCTTTTGGGGGCCTGGGACCGGTCTTGGCTAAGCCTGGACCGATCCTAAAAATCTTGGGACTGGTCCCAAGGTCCAAGAATCCCTGGGACCAGTCCTGAAAACCGCGTGAATGGGTATAAAATGTGTTTAGACTTTGAACGCATCTCTTGAACACCATAAACATTTTTTATTAATTCTTTTAACCGCATTTTTAATAAAAAAAGATGTTTAATCGGAATAAATATAACTATTAACAACCTTCATTACAGAAACGTGGTAAAAAAAACTCTTATTTACATCATTATCTTATGAACGTCATTTAAATGATGTCGTAAATATTGCTTTTTCTTGTAGTGAAGATTTGCTCCATTTAACAAATATTTGTTTATAAATGAACCAAATATGGATATGTATACATCTGCTCCAACTAAATACTTGAATTTATGTGTGTGTGTGTGTGTGTGTGTGTGTGTGTATGTGTTCTAAATTAATGTTATAGATAAGATGACACACATTAAAAGAATAAAATTAGATTCATGAAATAATATATATCTATATATATATAT
>JAOXJP010252365.1:0-21848 GCA_025762735.1 Platanus orientalis | reverse complement strand
GAAATACCCGGAGTTATAACACTAAAAGATGTGTTCTTTGTATATGGCTTAAAACATAACCTATTAAGCATAAGTCAAATATGTGACTTGGGTTATGATGTTGGCTTCTCAAAGGATGGTTGGCACATAAAAGAAAATGATGAAATTGTTGCCCAACGTATTTGTATCGGTGACAATTACTACATCTTTAGGAATGGTAGACCGACCACATGCCTCATCATACAACAAGATGAGACAAGCCTATGACATCAAAGGCTTGACCATGTGAACTTTAGGAACTTATCTAAACTAAAAAGAAAAGACTTAGTTCTTGGGTACCCAAGCTTAGTAGACAAGAAAACCTTATTTGTGGTGATTATCAACTTGGGAAACAAAATAAAGCATCACATAAAAAGTTGATTGAAATAGGAACCACTAGACAACTAGAGCTACTCCATATAGATTTAGTTGGACTACCAAGAACCGAAAGCCTTAGTTACAAGAGGTATTTTATAGTTATAGTGGATGATTTCTCTAGATACATATGGATATCATTTTTAAGAGATAAATCCAAAGCATTTGATGAGTTTAAAAATCTTTGCATTATGTTGCAAATGGAAAGAGAACTTACCATAAAGAAAATTTGAAGTAATCATGGAGGAGAATTGGAAAGTAGCAAATTCTCTAATTTTTGTAATGAATATGGTATCAAACACGAATTCTTCGCACTCAAAGCACCTCAATAAAATGGGATTGTCGAAAGAAAGAATAGGACTTTACAAGACATGGCAACAATCATGCTCTCTAGTAAATACCTAGCTAAAAGGTTTTGGGCCAAGGCCATAAACACCACTTATTACATGAGAAATAGAGTGTATTGAAGGCTGGGTACTTCAAAAATATCATATGAAATATGGAATGACAAGAAACCAAATTTGAAGTACTTTAGAATCTTTGAAAGTACTTGCTACATTTTGAGAGATAGAAAAAAAATCTAGGCAAGTGTTATTCCAAAAGTGATGAAAGAATCTTCCTTGGTTATTCATCTAGAAGGAAAGCCTATAAAGTTCTTAACAAAATGACTTCTAGCATGGAAGAGTCTATTAATGTCATCATAGATAACAACCTAAGACTCTAACTAACAAGGAAGAAGACAAAGAAAATCTTCAAGATGACCTAAGGATAATAGAAAGGATTTTTCCACATGAGTCCGGAAATGATTTGGAGGAAACCAATGATGAGGATGTGAGTCATCCAAAAGAAAATAGACTAATTAAGGGACACTCGTCAAAAGATATTATTGGAGATTTAGATAAGGGTGTCAAAACAAGAAGACAAATAAAAAATACTATTAGCCATAATTGTTTTACATCTAAGATTGAGTCTAAGAAAGTAAAAGAAGTTCTTGATGATCCGGATTGGATCATGGCTATGTAAGAAGAGATTAACCAATTCACAAGAAATGATGTTTGGTACTTTTTGGAGAAACCTAAAGATAAAAATATAATTGGTACCAAGTGGATCTTTAAGAACAAGATAGATAAGCATGGAACCGTTGTAAGAAACAAAGCATGATTAGTTGCTAAAAGGGTATGCTCAAATGGGAGGGATTGACTTTGAAGAAACCTTTGCCCTCGTTGTAAGGTTAGAATCAATTAGAATCCTTATACCCATCACATGCCATTTGAAAGTTAAAAGTATTTTAAATGGATGTCAAGAGTTCATTTTTGAATGTATGCTCCAAGAAGAAGTGTATGTGGAACAACTCGAAGGGTTTATAGATCCTCATAGGCTTAATCATGTACGTAGGCTAAAAAAGGCACTTTATGGTCTCAAACAAACAACAATTTAATGGTATAAGAAACATACAAAATTCCTTCTTGAAAATTAATTCTCAAGGGGGAATGTTGATAAAACACTCTTCATAAAGAACAAGGATGACTTCATACTCAATGCATAAATTTATATTAATGTCATAATTTTTGGTGTCACACAAGAGGATATGGCACATGAATTCACTCATAGCATGAAGAGTGAATTCGAAATGAGTATGGAAGGGGAATTGAAGTTCTTTCTACGACTTCAAATTAGGTAAACCAAAGATGGAATCTTTGTGAACCAATCCAAGTTTATTAAAGACTTAGTGTCAAAGTTTAGAATGAACCAATCCAAACCACTACATACTCCTATCAGTACTAATGAGAAAGTGAACAAAGATACTAAAGGAAAAGATATAGACACTAAGATATTTAGGAGCATGATAAGTAGTCTCCTCTACCTTACTGTTAGTAGACCTGACGTATCATTTAGTGTTGGTGTTTGTGCAAGACACCAAGCTGCTCCTAAAGAGTCCCATCTCAAGACAACAAATAGAATCATTAGATATATTTATGGGATTATAAACTATGGAATTTAGTATCTATTTCATAAGCGGAGGTTGCTTTTATGTCGAGAACTACCTTGTGTCATGGCACAACAAGAAAAAAAAATTCAATTTCTTTTTCTACTGTTGAAGTCGAATACATTGCAGTAGGAAGTGGATGCACTCAACTTCTATAGATGAAGTAAATGATGAAGGACTATGGTTTCAAACAAACAATTATGGATTGTTTGTAGACAACAAAAGTGCAATCCAAATTTCTAAAAACCCCATTCAACACTCATGAACCAAACATATATACATTAGACATCACTTCATTCGAGATTTAGTGGAAGTAATGATTTCTCTTGAATTTGTTGAAATAGAGAATCAATTGGCCAATATATTCACAAAGCCTCTTGATCCCAATAGGTTCATGCAATTAAGAAGTGCTATTGAGATGTGTGAACTTTAGAATTTTGAGAGGTGTTGGGGATAGAGGGCTCAATGTTATTTAGAGCCAAAATGTGTATTTTCTACACTATTGGATCAATTTGACCACGACAGATCAATCCGATATGGCGGTTCTTACAGAAAATGAGCCATCACTCATTTAAAATGCCTAAAATCTTCATTTCTCTCTCATTTTCACTTTGCTCACCTTAATCCCTTGCCTTCCCTTGTTATCATACCTTCCAATCATTGCTAAATCCACTCAATGGTGCCACTAAAGAGAGATGACATCAAAGGGAAAGGCACAGCTACCTCAAAGTTAATGGTTCATAAGAAGAAACGCCCTCCTCCAATCAACTATTGGGCATTCTTGGATGAGACATGTCATTCAAAGTACATGCACTATTTCTCCAAGAGGCCAATCACCATTGAGCGTCACGTACACACCAAGATGCTCTATGACTCTTTTATGGGGTATGACATCATCCCAGACAGATGGTAGGCTTTGATGACTATCAAGGGGGTGGTCCAAGAGGAGGCGGTTCAAATATTCTGCTACAACATTCATGCCTCTAACCTCGACATGCTCACCTTCCGCACAAAGGTGTATTGTGTTCAGATGGACTTGGACGCTACCACCTTATCCACACTCCTTGGGATAGACAAACCTGAAGGAGATGCAGTGGTGCATCCTCTATACCGCCTTGACAAGGCTGGGATATCGGAGGTGTTCGGTTTCCAAGAGCCGCATTGGTTCAAGAAACTCCAGGAAAATGAGTGCCTATTGGAAGTAAGATTGGCCAATCTCATCTTTACATAAAATCTCTTCCTAAGCACACACAACACTGACATGCCCAATAACATGGTGCATGTGGTATACTCCATCCTCACCAAAAAGGAGGTTGACATAGCAAGTATCATGTGATATATCATCATCTCGGAGGCACAAATCTCCAGTGCTTTCCAATTGCTTTCATATGGTGTGATGATTACGTGCTTACTTGAAGTGTGCGAGGTATCCTTTCCCAAGGATGTCACTATGCCAAAGCAAGGAGCTGAGATCGATCAGTCTACTATCCGTTGGATGCTCCATGAGGGCATCTTCTCCAAGACACAGAAGACTGATGCATCAAGAGTTGGTTCCTCAATAGCAGCACCACCTCCTCCAGTGACCACGGAGGTCCTCCCAGCTGTCATTCCTCCATCATTCAAGACTGTAGCAGCCCCACCATCTTCAGACCACCAGAGTGAGCCTCCTGTTCCCACTTTTGTGCAAGAATCCTTGGATAGTTTGTATAAGCTATTTGGCCTAGTCATAGACAATCTAGAGAAGATCGCTGATAAGCTCAACAACACTAAGCTTCGAGTGGAGCAACTAGAGTGTGTGATGGAACCACAGCTCCCTCATCATCCTAGTGTCCCTTTGGACCTATGGACCTAGAGTGACAATGATGAGGATGAGGATGAGTGATTGTATTCCTTTTGCATAGACACTTTATATGTTATAGTTTGGATGATGTACTTCAATGTTTAAATTTAATGGAATCCTTTTGTGTCACATTATCCCTTCTCTTGTCTTTATATTTTCGTGTGTCCATTAATTTAGGAGGAGCAAAATTCGAAATTTGAAACTAATCAAAGAAAATTTTAAAAGATTCCCTAATGTAATGTAATCTAAAGACCCTAAATAGTAATCATTCATATAGCATTACATTTGCTTGTGTGAGTGTGCCTTGTGTGCAAGTATTTAATGTTCTTTTGATTATCTTATTTTGGCTTAAGAAAGGTATTTCTTTGTCAAATGTATTTCAAGTTATTGATAACCAAGCACCTAAGTGATGAGGAAGAACTAAGTCCTCTAGCACACATCAATGGGGAGTTTAAGATTCCAAGACACAAGATCTATTTCTTATTCATGTAAATATAACTCTTATAGCTCATGGAGTCTATAATTGCATTACATACATCTTTTATACCCCATCCATGTATTTCATTTGTATTTTTGTCATGGAATTGCCAAAGGGAGAGATTGTTAGTGTGAACTGCCAATTCCATAAAATGATAAATACATGGAATGGTAGATTAGGCATGGCATGAACATATTACATATCTTAGTCAAATCTATAATCTTTAAGGGTCCTTGATGTAAAGTCCAAATTGCCAATTTCATTTATTAGACTTGTTGTATAGGGATGATTGAAAATTTGTAATAGTAAAAGTGTGTGCAAAGACCATCCTCAAGATCTTGAAGTCCTCAAGATCTTTAAAAGCTCCAAGAAGATCTAAGACCAAGGCATAATTTCTCAAGTGAAGCCCTAAGCATGTCATGCATTTTGTGCCGACCTTGGCACAGGAAGGTTTGTGTCATTGGTTACCCAAAATTCTCTAGACCCATGGTATTAAGCTCCTCACCAAGTAGAAGCCCCTAGGTATTAAAGACAAAAACTAAATCACTCAAAGAAAAGGGAGGAAAAATCTAAAAAATAGGTAAAGAAGAAAACAGGGCACCTCGGTTAACTGCGAGTATACCTCTCAAGCGACTGACCTGAGAAAACCCAAAAAATGGGTTTCAGGTCCCTTGGCCTCGGGCGACTGCTAGGGGGTACCTTGGTTAACCGAGGTTCACGGCGGTCGACCGAGGTCTGCTGCAATGGCTAATTTTTTTACTGTTATACAACCCTTGGCCAAAAAGAGAGTGGGAACTCTCCCCTATAAAAGTTAGTCATTTTGAAAGGAAAACTACTCTTGAACATCAAAATACACCTCTTGAATATATTTTTGAAGATTGATTGAGCTTCTTGTTCCAAAAATAAAAACCCCTTGTGAGAAAAGTTCTTGAGTAAACTAAGTAAATTGTGTGAGAAGTAGGTGTGTGTCTAGGTAATCTTAAGTGAGAATACCCTTTCACTTAGACTAAGTTAAAGGCTCTTGCCATCACAAAGAGCCCTTGTAAGTGCTTTCCTTCAAATGAACAAGCATTCACAACCGGTATTACCCCATAGTCAAACTTGCCTTCAAGAGGCCAAGCACCTTGTTACTTTCCATCATCATCAACAACTTCAATTAAGGTTGTCCGCCGGAGACACCGGACGTGAAGCACTCGCCGAAGACACTGAGTGCATTTCATTCCCTCTATCGGAGACATTGGAGGAATCACATGCTTGCCAAGCATGTCCAGTAAGTTTGGTTGATTTCCTTGTAATAGTTGTTTGAATTATTAATAAAAATCAACACACCCCCTGAATGGGATTGAAGAGTGGACGTAGGCTACCGTGCCGAACCACTATAAACATTGTCTTATGGTTTGTCTATTAGATCTTCATGCTATCGTCTCTCACATGTTCATATTCACTTGTTGCTAACCTTGCATGATCAATTTGTCTTAGTCTTAAACTTGTTAATTCCAATTATCTATACAAATTGTTTTTCCATATTTGAATTGATATAGTGGCATTGTAATTTAAATTAAAAGAAGGTTAAAAATCAATAATATCCTATTCACCCCCCTCTAGGATAAGTGACTTAGGAATTTCACTTAAGTCCCAAGATTGAAGACATTCTCTAAGGACTTGAAGCTATAAGAATGAAACATTCCCCATGTTGCCAAGGTCCAAGACTTGAAGACTCAAGCCTCTACAATACTCAAGAAAGGTATAAAAGGTAATCATGAGTCTAGACATAGGAATGTCTAGACTCAAGACCTAAAGACCCTTGTGAGGGTCAATGAACCAAACCATGCCTTGGAGATAAGTCCCATAATGTTTAAGAATCATTTTAAGGTAAAAAGGCAGAAAAAGGGAATTGGATCAATTCAAGGGTGGTCGGATCAATCCAAACTTATCAAATTGATCTGCTACTTAGTGGATCAATACGACAAGTCCATCGGACCAATCCAAGGAAGCTTGGGTGCTCAGGTCTATGTTTGATTGAGACACTGGATCGATTTAATATCAGAGGATTGATATGAGCGGATCAATCCAATATAATTGGATCGATTCGATATCGTAGGATTTCAAAAATAAATAAATCCGACGCTTGTGAATTTTTTATCATTGGGAGTGATGTCGAATCAAGGGGCACGACCATGCTCTTCCCCTATAAGCATAAGAGAGGCTAAAATGAGCTCTCTAACACACAAGAAAAAGAAAGAGAAATCTTGAGAGAACAAGAGTAGGCTAAGGCATTCAATCCTCCCAACTATCAAAGGCTTACATTAATGAACTTTTGTTAAAGATTCAAGAGCCATTAAAGTGTTTTCCTAGCACTTGTCACTTGAAGAACAAGAAGAGGGATGCAAGAAGAAGGGTTTACTCCCAAGTAAACCCTAGTGTGGAGCTCCAAGAAGCAAGGAGGCAACTCTTGGGAGCTTGGTGGAAGCCATTGCACATTAGCTCAACAAGGAGCAACCACCCACAAAGGAGAACAAGCAGTACATCAACCTTCAAGAGGTAATTTGTATTGATTTCCTTATTTTAACTTAAAATTTAGCACTACCACTAAAGACACCAGAAGTGTAGACCACTCCCACCGGAGACACCGAGAGTAGAAATATCACTCGCTAGAGATATCAAGTGTAGAGCTTACCTTTGAAAGTATATAGGTTTTGAATTTTGACCTTGATTATAACTTGTTTCAATATAAATAAAATTTAGTAACTCGGTAGTGAGTTTTGAAAGTGGATGTAGGTCTGAGTGCTTAACCATTATAAAGTATTATGTCGTGTGTGAAATTGTCTTTTCTCTTTATTCTAGCATGACATGTGTAATAATCATAGTATAACCTTTCATTTTTGCAATTAATTAGTAATCACATCTAATTGAAAGATAAACTTGAACATTGCCATATCATAGCACTTTTGTAAACAACAAAGAATTAATATATCAAGTTAAGTGCCTAGCTTCAATTTCCATGTTATAATTGAACATCTTTAAATTGGAAATTAAGAAAGAGTAAATCAAAAAGAATTTTTATAAATCCTATTCATTCCCCTTCTAGGATTAAAACAGGACTTTCAGTTTCAAGTCGGCCCATTATAAAACAATGGGCTTTGGGCTGAATGCAGTTTGCTTAAATTGACCACACAATGGACTGACACATGCTATGTATAGGGTTAAAGTGTTAAAAAAGGTGTTCATTTCAAAAAGTAAGTACTGTCTAATTAAAGGTATCAAATTCAAAAACACATCACCTATCCATGTCACATATGGTCACAACATTTTATGGTCACAAAACTTTTGCTTTATCAAGATAGCTTTGTCAAGCAACCTTTACATATATTATCAAGGAAAAGGCATCCAAAATAAATAAATAAAAGTTTCTTATCAAAAGATTGTATTATTATATATTGTACAATATTATATAATATATATTATTAACATGCCCATGACCCAAAATCATTGGATTTGTAGAATTCAAGAGGTATAATGCAAGGTAACCCTTGTTGTGTATTTCCTTTTGAGATTCAAAATATGTGTCTTTACAAATCTTCCATATTTATTATTTGACTTATTTGATACAAAATTATTTGATTCTAATTTGATTTGTTAAAATCTTACCAAATTTGACAAGAAATATTAAATCTCTTTATTGCTTAGAGATGTTAGGTCTCTTCTTTATTATTCCATACGTTTGAAATGTTTGGTTATATGCCTAATAAGGAAGGCAACTAATATAGTGTAATGGAGAATGTAACAAGCAACAAAAAAGATGTTAGGGGATCTTCTTATAAAAATTTTCAATGTCTTAGTGGAAGTTAGGGGATGAGATACAAAACATCACATAGAAGAAAATGCAAGAGAACAAAATATTGTCTTCTTTATTTCAAAATTTATTTGTTTTGCTTATTTGATTTGATTTTTTGAGGAAAAACCGACTACCATTACCGTGATTGTGTACTCTCATTGTTTCTGCAGGCTTGAGAGAACATGAATCGTTGAATATATCCTAGAATGGTTGTTAGATAGAAGACTCTACTGCACTAGAGAATTTGAGGGTGGTGAATACCATTTAAGGACAACATCCATGGACGTGCCTCAACTTCATCTGAAACCATTAAGCTTTTCTAACTCTGCTTTAATTTCATTTATATATTCTTTTGGTGGTTTGCATCATGTTACATGATTGTTAATTATTGCATAAATCATATACTGTTTTAGAATTGATATTCTCTCATATTTATAATTTTTTGGTTGCACATAAAACCATACAAACAACAATCTTAAATGGTAATAGCCTATTTAAAAAAAAAATTATAAGGAAATTTTTATTATTATGTATGTTGAAATTGTAAGCATATTTCAATTTTACTATGAAATATTTTATTTTATTTGCATGATAAAGTAGATGCATTTGGTTGCATCATTAATGTTAAATATATTCAAAATTGTGAATTGTTGAATTTATTTAAATTAAAGAAAAATCCATTGCAATAGAGTAATTTTTTTTACTACATCACTGTGGAATTTAAAAATATTAATTTAATTGTTAGTGTGAAATTATTTTATTGCTTGAAAAAAATATTCAAGTAAGAAATCAAACTTGATAATAATATATATGCTATGAAAAAAAAAAAGATTATTAGAATAATTTTAGTGTGCTAAAAATTGATATATTGTGTGTTGTATTTGATAGAACAAAGTATTATTAAGGATAATGCCATGAGAAAACAATATCTATGAAATACACTAATTAGTTGTATTTTCGTATAAAAGTGAACATTGAGTTTTTACAAAGAAAAAAAGAAGATGTGGTCCATAATTGGAGTCTTTTTAAAATTTATAAAAGCAAAGGAGTAGAGTTTTGTTTGATTTATTTAAGTTTTGGTATAAATAGTTGTTATGTAATACAACTATTCTAGTTAAAGTTTGGTCTTATCTATAATTTTATATGTTGGCTTAAAATAATAAGACCAATTAAAATGGTCTTTTAGCTATTTGGACTCATGTTATGTGATAATTTTGAGAATTATTTATGCATTAATTATTATTAGAATTAATTATTAAAAAAACTCTTGATCGGTAAACAATAATTTTTTCATATAAAAAAATCAGTGGTGATATATTGTATTGTTTCATATTTTTTCTGAACTCTTCATAAAAGCAAAATTTGTAGTATAATGATTTATATGTTATCTTGCTTTATTAATTGAATGGAAAAATATTAGGTATCACCACCACATTTTTATATGTTCTTTCTTATATTTGAATGCCCAACTATCATATTATCTATGTTATATAATATTCAAAATAAGATAACTAGTGGGCTTTAGTTAGAGTTCTCCTATGGAAACAATTTATGGCATTTTGAAAAAGATGGTCCTATTTATTTGGATGAAAAATACCAGAAAACAACAGTATTCTATAATATTTATAATATTATCAATAATTTAATTTTCATGTCTAATAATACAGTGATTATGGTTAATATTGGCATTGCTTGAAAATAATGTATAAAGAAAATTGCAGTCAATACAATTACAATTTTTATTGCTTTTTCAAAGAATGAAATTGAGTTAAATATTGATTTAGTTTATCTTTATATTATAAGATAAGTCAATTTAGTGGAATGATAAATTAGTTATTTAGTTTCAAATATGAAACTACATTATCATAATTTACATAGCATGACACATAAAAGTTGATTTATGACTTATCAAAAAAAATTAAAAAGAGAGTTGATTTATGAATTGTGATAAACAATATTCTTATGTTCAAAAATTCGAAGCCCATATTTAATAAAATCTCGATGAACTAGAAATTTAATATTTTCTATATGTCATAATTGTTGAAACCTCACACATGATACAAACGAATTGAGTTTATAGTGATGTCGATTCATAGCCATCATGGCTATAGATAAAAGAATTTTTGAATGAGAGTTTGTAGAGATACATGAATTTTCAAGTGTTATAACTTTTTATCTTGATTGGTTTTTTTCATCTACGAATTTTTAAATATAAAAAAATAATAATTTTTTTTTAAATCATGTATTCCGAGTATTCATCTTGAAGAAATTCAATTATTGTTGAGAGCTTTAATTGAGATATTTTTCATAAAATTTTGTTTTATTGAGATTAGATAAAATTAACTTTATTTGATAATTAAAAATGTGAAAACTCTTAAAAAATTAAATAGTTTTATAAAATGTGGGGGGTTAATTATATATATAATAAACTTATAGAGAATATATATGTTATATCTGTGTGTTGCTTACAATCCAATGTTAAGAGATTAGTAAGGGTTCTAGCAATAAAAATGACTATAGAAAAAGTCTCAAATTTCAACACAACAAAAAGTAAGTGTTAAGAAAAAGATGAAAGACAAGCTTATCAAAGTAGAGTGTTTATTTGGATAGATGCACTTTCAATTTTTTTCTTAAATGAGATTTTATTTTATAATACAAAGTGATTTTAGTGTCTTAAAAAAATATATTATGATTGTAGGAGAAAATTCTACCTCTTGAGAACCCATGAAGTATTAACATTTTATAAGATATAAAGTTGAGGTACAAAAGGAATTTAGAAAAAATAATAAAAATAAAATAAAAATTGAGATTTATTGAGAAATGATAGAGAAGAATAGTATAATCTTCTTAAGGAACTATCAAATATAAAAATTAATATATATATATATATATATATATATATATATATATATAGAGAGAGAGAGAGAGAGAGAGAGAGAGAGAGAGAAAATTGAGAGCTGTCCTTGAAGATGTGAGGGGATGCATTCTTATTCATATGTCAAAGTCAAATGTATATAATAAAATATGAAATACAAGTTTGCAAACTAAATATTTACTTGGTGAAATAGATGTTTTATAACCATGGCCGTTAAAGAGAATTTACTTTGTAATACAAAGTATTAAATGGGCAAAACATGAGAAATCGTTTTTTTTTTCGAAATACAAATGATTGTATATTCTACAAACAAGTAGAAATAGGAATGTTAATTTACTTATAAAACTGCCAAACTTTTTTGATATTGATAAAAGAAAGTTTGTCAACTTTGTGGGAAATCGTTTATAAAAGATATTGTTCTAGTGTTGGGCTAGTTGCTCATTGATGATTATTGTTAAATTTTGGTTTGAAATGTTATTATTTTTAAAGGTTGACTGCAACTAGTTATAATTTGTGTACATAGATATTTATCATGATTGTAAATAGTTTTATTTGTATATATAGTTGATTCATTTTGATATCATGTAAATGTTAAAATTATAAGTTGTTGAACTTAAATGAATAAAATTTTTCAAAGAATCCATAAACTTTATTTACCTAAACAAAGGAAATAAATGAGAGAAAAATATAATTCTCGTTGATCAATATATTAGTTTAGGGTATCTTTGGAAATTGTGGGGGATACTAAAGTATATATGACTATAGAAATGAATCAAATTAAAAGCACTTGAATGAAAACCCTTAAGTTGTATAAATTGAGTTCAACAAATATAATTCCTTGAAAGTAAAAAAATTAAGTCTTACATGTAGAAACTTATATTGAGTTCTACATGTGAAAAATTAAGTTCTATATGTGAAAGCATGCATAACTTCTTGTGATTTTAAGTACTACAGGATGTGGAATGTTTGTAACTCTAATTGAATTAAAATTGTGATTCTAAATGATTCTAATTACTAAGTGTTTGACTAAAGTAAGAGAGTCAAGTAATGTGGAAAGAAAGATAGAATGTGTGTCATGAATACATAATGAGTATTATTGTGAGTAATACTTGTGATCCTATCAAACATTAGGCTGCATTGTATATTATCTTAATGATAATATTATTGTGAGTAATCCGTTGTTCTTGAACATAACCATCTCAACTAATATTTGACTTAAATAAGTTAAAGTCTACTACTGAATGTTTTATACTTGAAGGTGGAGCAATAAATTAGAATCATCCAAGTGATCATGTATATTAAGTCAAATTAATGTAGTCAACTTTTATTTCCTTATCAAGGCTAGAGAAGAAACTAAAGGCTTCAAAGTTTAATAGGCAAATGTTTATGAGGGAAAGACTAATTCTTTCTATATGTAGTGATGATGAAGATGCCATAATTCGAATTGCTTGCGAAATTATAATATGTTTAGAAGACATCGTGGTAAGACAACTTGTGATTTATAGAATAATTATTCTAAAGTGTTGTAAGGTTAGATATGAATATAGTTAATTCTCTAACCAAACCACTAATAAAAAAGTGGTGAGAGATATATCAAAGAGGATGGGACTAATAACACAATCATGAGTTGTATGCGATGGTAACCCAACCTATGTGATTGTAGATCCCATGAAGTAAGTTCAAATGGGTAATAACAAGTCGTAAGATAACTTGTATAGCACTGTGATGAGAGTAATTGCTTCAAGTCCCTTCCTATGGTTTAGACAGTATAAAAATGCAATAATGAAGAGGTTGAGTTCTTATACTCTTAATAAATTCATAGCCTTTAAGGGTGGTGCATTAAGTTGCAGTATACATTTGATAAATTCACTTATATGAGTGTGAAAGTGGGGCTGCTTTCTATGAGAACTTGGGCAAGTTCTCTACAGTACTTATGAAACCAGGCATGACACAAGGCTATAATGTGTCAAATCATTGAAAATGACTATGATAGAGAGAACTGAATGTGGATAATAGATTTAGTGGTTTGCATAAATGGTTCAAAAGAGTTTCTTTACCAGACTTCAGTAAACCCTGATCTATATATCCTAAATATTGATTTAAAGTCCAAACGACACCCATATCATTACATGCATTTTTCATTGGTTCCGACTCGATTTTTATTTTTATTAAGACTTTAAATTAATTAACTCAATATTTTGAATCTGTGGGGGTAAATGTTGTGTATTTCCTTTTGACATTCAAAATATGTGTCTTTACAAATCTTATATATTTATTATTTGACTTATTTGATAATCACTTCTATATTTTATTATTCGATTCCAATTTGATTTGTTGAAATTTTACCAAATTTGACAAGAGATATTAAATCTCTTTATTTTGTAGAGACGTTGGGTCTTTTCTTTATTATTTCATATGTTTGGTTATATGTTTGATAAGAAAGACAACTAATGTGGTGTAATGGAGAATCTAATGTGCAACAAAAGAGATGTTAGGGATCTTTTTCTAAAAATCCTCAATATCTTGGCGGAAGTTAGGGGACGAGATACAAAGCATCAGAGAGAAGAAAATATAAAGAGAACAAAATATTGTTTTCTTTATTTTAAATTTTATTTGATTTACTTCTTTGATTTGATTTTTCGATGAGGAACCAATTACCATTGCTGTGATTGTGCTTTCTCATTATTTGTACAGGCTTGAGAGAACGTGACTCATTGAATCCTGGAATGGTCGCTAGATAGAAGACCCTGTTGCACCAGAGAATCTAAGGGCGGTGAATATCGTTTAGGCTAAGCTAAGGTTTGCTTGAGCCTGATCCGAACATTACTTAAGGCCTAAAGTCACAACCCGAACTCGACCCAATCCAAACTTTCGATAACCCAGCCTGCCCAAATTTTAGGCCAAACAGTCAGGCTCTAGCCCGGCCCAATTAACAGTCTTACAAGGATAGGCTGAATCATGATGCCCGGGGTCAAAGAACTCTTGGTTTAGAGGTAGCATGCTATAGGGATCCATATGCGAGGGGACTTACATAAGAGGCACTTACAAATAAAAGTGGCTTAGTAGGATTTCCATTAAGCTTAAGCTGCTATCTAAGATGGGACCAAGGAAACGCCAAAGCGTGATCGGTAGGAGTTAGGAAATGGTCAACATTTGCAATAATGTAGCAACGAGGATTTCTAATAATAATAATAAGATAAGAGATATTCAAAGCCAAAGCGAACAGTCTAGATATATGTTAGAAAAAACTTTTGCAAAGTAAATTATTCTCTTAAATAGGAACACAAAAATATGGTAATTTCTATATATTGTATACATATGTTTGAAATATACTATAAATATTTATCTATTAAGTCTACTCATAGATCCAATGTATTATCCTTTTTTCTATAGAGAAAAAAAGTTCTTTGGGTGGGTACCACCTAGGTTTGCTTGGGGACCTTTCCTTTTTAGCCATGTGGAGGGACGATGTAATTGATCCAGACCATCCATTGGACAAGGGAGCTTTTAGATTAGCCACATGTCAATTTTTTCAATACACCTCAGCTGCAGCATGTTAATTAATTAATGTTTTAAATTCTTTTAATTAAAAAAAATGAAAATTATTTTTTGCTAAGCAGGGACGTGCTTCCGGCTGAACGAAAAATCAAACAAACTTCGAATAAGAATTTTTTTGACAAAAAGAAATAAATTTGTGTATTTTTAGATTAAGAACAATATAGACGTCACTTGAAAATTAAGAGAGAGAGAGAGAGAGAGAGAGAGAGAGAGAGAGAAGAAATACTTATGATATTAAAAATAACTAGCAACCTCATTTTCAAAAACTACACATGATTCAGATTTTTCATGCTCAGAGATGAAACTTCTAGTAATTCCATGTTGCCACTTAAGAGAAAATGGGAAAATGTAAACAAAAAGGAGATCATGTTACCCGTTGGCATCTCGTAAGTAAAACCCGGACAAATTGGATGCTTCAGTCAGAGCTGCCCTCCACTTCTGCACCTTCTCCATCTCCAACTTGAAACGCTTCTCGTGTCTGGCAAATGATTTGGCAAAAATCCCATTTTGTTTCCGAACATCTGAGGGATTCACGTCATAAAAAATAGGTATAACCATCTGGCCTTTGGTTTTCTTGCATTCAAGGATTTTCACCAGTTCATTCAGGCACCAGCTGGAAGAAGCATAATCCTTGGAGAAAAGGATGATAGCTATCCTTGATTCTTCAATTGCTTTCAACAGTTCTGGAGAAATTTCTTCACCTTTCTTGAGTTTGTCATCTATGAAGGTGTTAATCCCCTTCTGGACTAAAGCAGTGTAGAGGTGACCGGTGAAGTTTGTGCGGGTGTCCTCGCCTCTGAAACTCAAGAACACTTCTTGATTCCATCGAGGGGTGGCAGAGGAAGATGAAGATGCTTCTGGGGTCCTCTTGGAAGCCATGGAAAAAGCAATAGAGATGGGGTGGTTGAGAGGCTTCTGTAACGAACTAATAGAGGTGAGAGTTTTCTATGTCAACCAACAAATTGCCATGCAAGAGGAAAAGACAGTATTTTTTTTTAAAGGGAGCAAATGTCCAGTCCAGGATTTAGTCTCCACTCCAGGATGCTGTCCATGACACCAGTGGATTGTCATATAGAAAAAAAAAAAAATGGGCTGGAGTTTGACATTTCATCCACTCCCACCCATTTTATTCCATATGACGTACCCTGGTGCCCTAGACACCAAATCCTGGACAGAACATTTATTTCGTTTTTTAGAAGGAAATAAGACCCCGAAGTCCAGGTACTTGTTGGTTACCTTATAAAATGAACAATGGTGACGTCTTTCCAAGATCTGCATATTTGTATCCCGATTTTTTTTTTCTAAAATCATGCAATTGGTGGAAGGAAGCAGGTACCGACATTTTCCTCCTTTCCTGTATAATGTGCACATATTTAAATAACCAAGATACCAACTGCATAAAATATAATCCTGAAAGTCAATGACCTTCGTGTTGCACCCTCACTCGTTTTCCACCTCATTCTTATCTCTTCACGCGGTTGTTGTTGCTGGTGTTGTTCTTTTTTTTTTTTTATCTTCCAAAATTGCTATCTAGAACTGTCAACTATTCGATCCGCTTAAGGTGAATATTGAGGCATCTATATTTAATTTGTTTAAATATTCGTTTCATTTAACATATTCTTTTATTAGTAAACCGAATACCGATACATTCGCTCCATTCATTTAAACTGATATATATATAGAATGACCCCTGGACTATTTGACAATATACAGTCTCCCCGGCCCCTTGACTATCAATTATATCGTAGACCCCCTTTGACTTACATTGTTGGTTTCAAAAACCACCTTGCTGTTAATTGTCCGTTGTTGAGTGTTAGTCAATGGAATTACGTAACTACATTTTTTTTCTTCTAAAACCCAAAACTACTCTCCCAAACCTTGGGAGTGTTTTACCATGATGAAAATGCCCTTAAGCCATCTAAATAAGAAGAAAAAAAAAAACACTCATATCCCCATGTAACTTACAGAACTGTGCCATCTTTGACAATATTCTTATCTAACAGTCCAAAAATGAGCATATACCAATGGTTTTATTAACTTGATTGGGACTGAGATTTTTATGAAACGGTCAGATTGGTCTAGTTATGACCCAATATTCATCAAACAGTCTAAGTGGATTTATTAAAACCCTGATGCACATCCAATGGAACGATTGGACTGATTAATACCTCGATACTCATCAAACGGTCTAAGTGGATTGATAAGACCCTAATGTACATCTATGGACATTGGGCTCCGGGGGAGTTCAAGTTCCCCCGTCCGTCCGTGGTTTTTGGGCCCACTTTTCAGCGAGTGAGGTTGGTACATGAAAGGTTGCTAACCCTTTTATAGGAAGGTTATGCTTTTTTGGAAGTTGCCACCAATTCGGGGTTAACCGATAAAGTTGGACATCGGTTCTCCTCTTCGCCCGAAGAGAAGAAGTCTAGACCCGAAGGTCTAGGGTTTTAACTCTTAATATTGATTTACTTTCCTGAGATAAATGATAAGTTGTTTAGTTGCATTTGGGAAAGGTGTTAGACACCTAAAATACCTGCCTTTTTAGGGAGGCTTCTCTCATTCATACATGTTTTGAATTATGCTAAAGTCTATGCTTTGTTAAATGTAAAGTTATTGGTTTAGACCACTCTTGTGGTGTGATCATTGCAGTTACACCTAAGACGTAGTCTCAAGCTGCCTACATACCCAATTTTTATATGGTTTAGTGTGTTCCTAGGGTTTTGTCAGGATTAAACTGCATGTAGTTCTAGAGGTTTGTTGTGTGTGCCAATATCGGTAATCAAGAACGTCTGACTGTGAGAATGATTTAGGATAGATTCATTTTAAATTTGTTTATATACTTACATAGTACTTCGCGCTGTTGCAAAATGTTAACAAGTTAGCGAAATAGGGGTCAGGACTATGTTGTACCAATGTGCATAGTTTTGAGAACCTAATTAGGCTATGGCCAAGTCCTAGGGTCTTTGGGTCGTGTACCATTACTACATGACCCTAAGGTAAAAGGGATACCGTAAAAGGTTAAGATAGGTTGAAAGGTAGTTATTTAGTAGGTTGACTCGACCTGATTGCACTGACGTAGCATCCACGACCTAAGCGTTGTCTCCCAGGTAAAGTTTGGGTATCAAATACACTTGGAAATCACAAGCGTATAGTCAACCTTACTATGATTGTTGGGAAGCTAAAAGAGGCATTTGCAATGAATGTATTCCTAGATTATGTCTATAGAATAAAATGCTTTAAAGATGAAATTAAGCTAGGAATTAATATGGGTTTCATTTGTCTTTCATAGGCTTAACACCTGAATTTCACTCTGACGCCTGAATTTTCAAGGCCTGAATTTAATTCTGAAATTCAGGCATCAGTTGTTGAAAGCCAACAACTGATCTCGGGTTTTGAGCCCCTTGTGTGGGTCCTAGAAAGGTAAAGAGTTACAGATAAGGATGGGCCCCTTCTGTGGTCCATGGCCTTTGCCCTAGATCCAAAATGAAAGGCCAAACATTTAAGAACAAAGTGATTTTTAACATAGGCCTAACGCCTGAAATTCATCATGACACCTGAAATTCCTCTCAACGCTTGAATAAAAATTCAGGCGTTGGAATAAAAACAAGACCCACAAAGGTGCCTAAGCACATGGATGGATACCAAGGTGCTATTTACTTATGTATAGGCTTTAGAGAAGGTTATAGTTCACTGGGGTGGGTCCTAGATCCCAACACCTAATTTTCTCAAACTTCTATATTTGCTTTCAACGCCTAAATTTTAACAGATTAAAATTCAGGTGTTAGGTTTAGGACAATCCTCACTCCGGAAGGTATATCTCTCTCCACAAAATTTCAAATTGAGCTTGGTCGGTTAATTTGGAAAGCTGAGAGAGAGATCTTTCCAACCATATATGATAAGCCTATGTTTGTCTAACACCTAATTATGAAACTGATGTCTACATTTTTTTTCAAACGCTTGAATTTTAACAGATTAAAATTCAGAAATTAAGTTTAGACAGTCTGTACTCCAAAGGGCATATCTCTCTTCACAAAATTTCAAATTGAGTGTAGTCGGTCAATTTGGAAAGCTGAGAGAGATATTTCCAACCATATAGGATAAGTCTATGTTTGTCTAATGCCTGATTGTAAAACTGACGCCTACATTTTCTATCAACGCCTGGATTTTAACAGATTAAAATTCAGGCGTTAGGTTTGGATAATCTGTACTCTGGAGGGTATATCTCTTTCCATAAAATTTCAAATTGAGCGTGGTTGATCAATTTGGAAAGCTGAGAGAGAGATATTTTTAACCATATATGATAATCCTATGTTTGTCCAATGCCTAATTATGAAATTAACACTTACATTTTCTGTCAATGCTTGAATTTTAATAGATTAAAATTCAGGCGTTAGGTTTAGACAGTCTGTACTCTGGAGGGCATATCTCTCTCTGTAAAATTCTAAATTGAGCGTGGTCGATCAATTTGGAAATCTGAGAGAGAGATATTTTCAACCATGTATGATAAGCTTATATTTGTTCTAATGTTTGATTGTCCAATGCCTGAATTTTAAGGGAACCAAAATCTAGCAGCCTTATTTTGGCCATTTGATCCCCTTAGGGGCATTAAAAAATTCTAAAATTTCTACCATATATAGGCATATATCAAGGGAATAACATATCGAAGAATTATCTTAAGATCATGTCTACAAAATTCTACAAAAAAAGACAATAAATCAACTGAATTAGGTCACAAAAGACCCATATTTTGGGGTTTGTTTAGGGGGCCATCTCGAGGCCTTCCACAACTCCTAAAATCATGAAATTAAATATGCTATCTAGAATACATGTTTACTGTGACATACTAAAATTTGATATCAAACAGGTGTGTAAAAAGTTTACGAAAAAATCGACACTAAAGTATGTTCAGAAATAAGAACAAGTAGAGGTTGTTGAGCCTCTACTGTGTAACCCGAATTGAAGCAATAATTTAGCATGATTTTGACAGCATAACAACATGTAAAGTAAGCATATGAATTCAAGGATTAGCAAAGCATAGAGGGTTTAGGCTTACCTTGGGTCCAAGTGGCCTTGATTTTGTAAAATTCCTCCTCTTCTTCTTCCTCTTTCTTTTAGGTTTTTTAGGGTTTCTTGTTGCCAACCTTAGGCTGCATGAATTTAGGGCTATTTATAGCCTCAAATTGGTGTCATGGAGGGTTGAGATCAATCCTAAATTAATCTAGGTGGAGGGCTAGGATGGGTTTAGCCAAAATGAGGTGGAGGGTGGAGATGGATTTAGAATGGGTGGCTAGGATTAGGGGATTTTGTGTTTGGTGACATGGCTAAAGGGGAGGCTGGGATTAACTTGGATGGATTAGGTGGAGGGTGGAGATTAATTAGAGTTTGTTGACATGGATTGATGAGGTGGCTAAAGGAGTGTGCGAGATGACCTTTGTTTGCATGGGATTGGTTGCAAGTTTCAAGGGGAAGGAAACAAGGTGCCAAATGGGGGGATATGGGGGTATCTTAGGGATTTGAAATTCAGCCTCTAGATCCAAGGAAGAGGGGTGAGGGTGTACATTGGAAGATTCCAATTTAAGGGCTACCCATTTATCTCTTAAGGTGTGAATGCATTAAATATCATTAATGAGCTAAGTTGAAAAGTCTTAGCTCATTAATGATATTTATTGCTTTTTAGGGTTTTTGAAGCCTCTTTCTACCATTAGGCTCCGGGAGCTTTCGAGCTCGGAAGTTGGCCTAGTCAATGTCATTTTTCAAGGTCGTGGATACTCTGATCGCGCTGGACTAGTCAGAACCAAATTATGAAAAGGGCAAGGGGTGAAATCAAGGTTTTTTTAACCAAAAAAGCTCTCATATGCACTTTACAAGGGTAAGAAGGTAAAATTGATCCTGGTAAATGTCAAGTGAAAGATGGCCCCTAATTCAGGTGAGCCATAGCCTCCAATTATGCTGAATTACGGTGCCTGAGCAGAAAAATGGGTCAAAAACCCTTTTAGGGCAGTTGGGGGATTCAAGGTTGGAAATGCTGCTAGTTTTTCTATAGATCTATACTATAGGCCATGTTTGGGGGATTTGGAGCTTGGGGAGTCTTGGAGCCATAGGAGCTAATGGATTGGCTGTTGGATTCATGGGCAATTGTCGGAGAGTTTTTGAAGCAAGTTTACTCGAAGGGTTTAAGTTTCTACAGCTGCTTGAAGCCGGGTGAAATTGAACTACTGGACATTCTCTGAAGCTGGAGTTTGTGAAATGATTTTTTGAGGACAATGGTGAAATTGAGAAAATGGGCCTGACCTTGCTACATTCTGGGTCTGGGAGAACTTTTAAGGACATTTTGTGTGCCAAATACAAACAAAAAGTATTTTTGCTCTATTTAGGCAGAAATGATGGCTTGGGCTATAAGATTTCTATAATCTAGTGCAAATTTGATAGTTTGGAGGCTTTGAATTTACAGTGGCATGGCCACTAACAAATTGAATTTATGAATTTAGATGAATTCCTATGAGTCGATTAAGCACCTGATTTTTAGATCTGATTTATTGCTCTTTTTGGAGTTTTTGAGGGAATGTGAGCATATAAGTTTTGTGAAAGTTCGCACTCCTTAGACAGTTTTTCGAAGGCCATATGATTCTAGAGAGATGGACACTGACTGATCCTAATTTGGAGATTTGGAGAATATTCTAGCTCCATATGAGAAAAATGCATCAAAATAGCTTTTTGACCCTTTGGGAAAGATTTGAGATTTCACAAAGGTTCGAGATTTTGAAATTCTCTTTTCAGACTTGAAGATTTGAAGCTAAGGTCGAGGCTGGGATACAATAGTTGACCTTTTTAGATTCGGAGATTGGATAAATCTCTGAGAGCTTTTGCAAGGGCCATTTCTTGGTC
>JAOXJP010252356.1:0-21848 GCA_025762735.1 Platanus orientalis | reverse complement strand
GGAGTTGTAGCATATGTCTCAAAGATGTAAAAGAATTTAGTATCATTACTCTAGATTCTATGGGGTGTAGGTATTCAGCTGTAGGTGAAGCCATGAAAATCACATAAAGATGTTTGGTCCTGATTAAGGGAGAAATGTGTTAAGATGGATTTTATCGTTTGAGTGGGAATATGAAAACAAGTGGTATTTCTTTGATCTTGATGGATAATCGGAAACAAGGCGCACAAAATAATCAGTGCTAGTGTAGGGTCTTTTTTGTGGATAATGTAAAGAGAGGTGTTACGGGTTTCTAAGTGATAGACGATGGTGATGAGGGTCATGTGGTTAGGGAGGGCGAATCTAGGTCCCTCTTTAGAGTTGACTAATTGTGTTGATTCGAGGGCATCTATACATATGTTTTGGCCGTGATTAAGTCGGATGATGGTAATAATGAATTGACTTGATGGTATGTGTAAAAGTAATTTTTGAAGGTTAAAAGGAATGTTTGTGGTGTTTGCAAGTAGGTTGCTTTAAGTTTTAGGTGGAGGTATGTTTCAAGTATATGACATAGAGTTCACTATGAAGGACAAGTGCGGGTTTATCCACTGTAGAAAACTCGGCTTGTTTTGATGAACTTTTATCAACGGTTACTTAAAAATGTTGTTAATTTATTTATTTTTGACGGTTAAAAACGACCGTTGATCATAATTTTACAAATTAAGATATTTTTTTCTAACATTAGAAATAATCGTTGATAAAAGCATTGATAAGAAACCTCCTGCCCATGTGTGGGTAAATTTTCTTTTTAAAACTAATTTTTTCTACAGTATCGTCGAAAAAAACCACTGAAAAAAACAAAATATTAAATTTTTTATATTAACCATCATTTTAACCGTTGATAAATACAAGTCTAATTAAATTTTTTCAACACTGACCGTCAATTAACATGATAGTTTGACGGAGATACGTAACGTCGCCGATGAGAAAGAGTGGAATCGATAATTAGTTTGCGTGTTCGTGTTCATACGGTTAGGGTTTCAGAAGGCAGGGTTTCAGCAGAACAGACAAACCAGGTACGCTCCTATTTCTAATCTCTCTCTTTCTCTCGATCTCCCCATCTCTGTCTACCCTAAGTTTAACGAATGATCAGAATCACGTGTTCTGCTCCTCTCTCTCTCTCTCAATCTCCCCATCTCTCTCTGTCTTCTCTCAGCACCAGCGACGAACCCATCTCTCTCTCCGTATTCTATCAGCGCCAATGACGAACTCATCTCTTTCTCTATCTTCTCTTAGTGCCGGCCACGAATCCATCTCTCTCTCTGTCTTCTTTCAGCCAACGACGAGCCCATCTCTCTCTCTATCTTCTCTCAGTCAATGACGAACTCAGCCATCTCTCTCTCTCTCTGTCTTCTCTCACTCAATGACGAACTCATCTCTCTCTCCGTCTTCTCTCAGCCAGCGACGAACTTGACCCATCTCTCTCTCTCTCTCTTATCTTAGCTAGCGACGAACCAGGTGGTTTCAGAATCGTTCTCTCTCTCTTTGATTGTCTCTCTCTCTTCTTCTCTCTATCTGCTCCATTTCTCTTAGCGGGGTCAATGTCCTGTCTGTGTTACGGATAATTTATCGTCTTCAACCTGTTGACAAACTACATTCACGAACAAACCAAACCCTTGTTCAATCCTACAGCCCTTACTCATCCGACCATGGCAACATTGGGGGCCAACATGGCTAGTTCTGCCAATAGCCCACGGCTCCAATAGTACTAGTCAGCCAGCCGCTGTATGCTTGAAAATCAGTTGGAATTTTACCATTTTCTAGCAGCTCTTTCTTTAATGAGGTGCAAATCGTGGCTCTTGAGTTAGTGTAAATCTATTGAGTTCTATAAATTTAAATGTGTTGTGGTTGAATTTGAAAGTTGGTAGCTTTTTTCTGCAAAGTTTTTTCATTTTTGCAAGGGAATTTAGAATGTATGGTTTTATGTTTAATGAAGATGTGTCACGGGAGAAGAATGAAGAGATTAAGAAGAGAATGTTAACTTTGGAGATGTTTAGTTTAATTCATAGTTGTGATTTTTGTTACAGGTTTGGGTGACTTGAAATAGAGGAAGTTTTTGACATTTTCTGGATCTGATTGAAGAAAAAAAGGTCTCTGTTCGAAAAAAACTTCTTTATTTCATGTGTTTTTTGTGGGTTTGATATGGATGTAAGGTTTTTGTTACCAGTTTGAAAAAAAAATGTACCCAAGACATGGTTAAGCCTTGGAAGTTGTAAAGCAGAGTAAGTCTTAGCTAGCATTTACCACATACACAAGAAAAGTTAATCAAAAGAGGGAATGAATACTGTCCACATACAATCTATTCAAAAATATCATGAGTAGTTTTTTCAATGCACAATTTATTTTTATGCTCTCCAATTTAGTTGCTAATTTATCTTTTGAAGTCTCACCTTTTTTTTTAGGGAGCTTTTGTTAAGTACAGTTTAGACCTTTCTTTCTCTGTTCTCTTAAAGAAAATTTTGAAGGTTGTCTACATCTTTTGATACTTTCATTTCCCTTTTACTTTGTGATGCAGATTAACATTTTTATGGAGTACAAAGGTTGTGTTCGCTCTAAACGTGCTTAGTACTGATAAAATTGTTGGGATCTCTAAGCTGAGACTTTGTTCATGGTATGTTCTGATCACAACTTCAATGGGTTTCCATATGTTGATATCTATTTCTTTAATAATTAAGGTTGGTGATCTACTTTCTAGGATAGTTGGCGTTGTTGATATCTAATGGAAATTTTAGATTGAAAATGGGAGTTCTATATATGATTACTTAATAATGTGAGAATGTCTATTGCTACCAGATATTTAGAGGAACATGACCAGTAGAGCTGCTTATAATGCCTGATTAGTTAAATGTCCTAAATGCTACAAGTTTTCCCTAAGTCAGCAAGCTTGAGTTGATAGCCACATCTTGCTCAGAATAGCATTAAGAAAATGTTGAATTAGTATGGTCCTTCAGTTTTTCAAACTCAACCTACGGTTCTTTTCCCTTGATTCACTCATTTGCAATTTAGCCACTTTGCTGAATGCTCCATCTAGAAAGAAATTGGCTGACTCAATTATAAGGTTGGGCAATGAGCTTTCTAGAAACATTGATTTCAACTTTTTCAGTCTTCAGGTAGACTTTTCAATTCTATTTTTCTTGGTATTTTGAAGGGTTGAAATTGTCCTTCCTTGAGCTCTTCAGTAAAATATTATGTCATTGTAAAAAAGATTAAGCCTAGGTACCCAATCTTATGAATATATTAATCCTTAACTGTTATCTAGGAGTAACTAAGTATAATCTCTTTTTCCATGCTTCTTTAAGAACTTTAAAATCTAGAGAAGATCTATAAATATTTAGTTAACAATCAGAACCTGTTGTCACTCTTACCACCTTGAATTTTTGAATCTTGGATGCTTTGAACTTCTAATGTGATACTGTCCTTGAATGGACCATTCTTTACAAAAGGACAATGTGCACTGTGCAGAAAATTCATGCCTAGTGTACTTATAATCTTATTTATAAATCATGATACAGTCTTTAAGACATGATATTTACACTAATCCTTGGTAGGAAAGAAACGTGTGGTTGGAGAACAGAGATAGTTGGTCTTTATACAACTTGACTGTCTCATGAGCATTAGCGTCATCAATGGAGCCACCAACTCCAGGGCGCTAGTTCTCATCTACGTGTCCCTCGCAATCTCCAGCGGAATCTCAACCATCATAGGGTTGATAAATATCGTTTCTTCATCATTTGTTGTCTTTATCCTATCTCAAGGCAATCATCAAATTCTCTGAGAGTAACCTAAAAGCACCATGTCAAACATGTTCTGCTTTGAGTTGAATTTTAGCCCAATGCATATAAGTTCCATGCACTGTTTGGTTCAGCTTCATGTAGGTTGATCCATGTGCACCAAATTGAGTGCTATCCCACAAATACTGTTGCAATTGTTTCCTGAATTTTGCCTAGTTCCACAATCAGATTTGTTTAGAAAAAGTACAGTAAGGGTCCTTGTGTCATGCTGTTTGGTCACCGTAATTAACTCACCTTGGACAGCTTATAGCTTGTGAATAAGAATGGAAAAAGTTCCCAGTTCACTGGAAAATTGACAGGGGTGGCTGTCTAAGTTGTCCCTAATCCATGTTTGGCTTCATTTAACTTTTCTATATGGGTTAATTTGTTGCGCTCATCAAATATCATGTTCCCCTTTCTATAGTTGGTCAATCTCTTAGTATTCTATGGGAACTTGTGGCATATTAGGAATAGGCGTTCAAGTGATTGGATTAATGAAATTATGTTTTAACGTGTAGGCTTTCGAAGGAGTATAGAGACGGAGCACGGAAATTTGTTAATATGACTTGAGTGAGGGCAAAGGATCGAGAACTTCTCGAGTGAGTCCCCTATACCTCTATGCATATGTATTTGTGCATATATGATTTTCTTGTTAACAACTTCTCATCATAGGTTCTTTTCTCTTTATTGTAGGTATTGATGACAAGCAAACAAGCATCCTTGGTGATATGTGCAGCGGTTAATTTTTTGGGTTATTTTGTTTAGAAAATATTATATACTTGGTTACAATAGTTAATTTGTTTCTTTTGGGGTATTTGGTATATATGTTTAGTTGTTTGTTTGAGTATTTGGTATATATGTTTAGTGTTTGTACAATTCCGTTTGAATTTACATTTTGAATCAGATACTCTTTGGAGGATGTGAAATAGGAAACCAATTTTTTTAAAAAAAATTCAAATATTTATTTCAACGGCCAAGTGGTTGTTGAAACATATAGCAAAAAACCTTTTTTGACGGTAAAAAACTGTTGAAACATATATCAATATCGCCATTTTCAATGGTCACCCGGAGTTGAAAAAAACTATTTCAACGACCAATGTCTGTTGAAATAGGTGTACTAGTATTGACATTTTGTGTGTATTTGTTTCAACAGTTTTTAAAATTATATTTCGACAGTCTTTTGCCGTCGATAAATGTTAAGAACATTTTTCAACGGTCGGAAAGACCGTTGATAAGTTTTCTCAGTGTCTTTCTCGATGGTTTTCAACGGCTTTTTTAACCATCGAAAATACTTTTTTCGACGGTTATTAACACTTATTTCAATGGTTCTGGCCAGGGAAAAAAACCAACTTTCTTGTAGTGATCTCCGAGGTGGAGTATAGTGCACATGTCACAAGGTTGGTGTCTAGACTAATATGTTGACGATCAAAGGCAAGGTTCAACGGGAAGAATTCAAAGGGATGAGGTTAAATCCAATGTGAAGATTATTAAGGGTGTCTTTATGTTTAATTAGGAGGATTGAAAGAGATCAAGGTTAAGGGCATAGTTAAAAACAAAATAGATGAATTGAAGAAGGTCATGAAATAGAGGTCTCATCATACAGTTGTAGAAGATAGTCACCATGAAAGATCATCAGTCTTCAAGTGGGTGATTGTTGAATGTGGAGACTGATCTGAAGAAGTTCAAGGAAGAACCAAGAAGATCATAGTTAAAGAGCTTCGGAAGAAAAGACTAATAATAAGTTCTTGATAGTTTGGACTAATCCAAGGGAACCTAGATCGATTTAATTAGGCCAGACCTTGATAGTGTGTTTCGAGTGTGAGCAAAAGTCTAGGCAGAGGCTTGATGGACCGATCCAACATTAGTCAGATTAATTCGGGTGGGCTAGACTTACCTAGATTATGGTGGATTGATCTAGCGGTGCAAACCTAGTTTTAGCAAGTGTAATTTCTACAATAATCCATCCAAAGTAGGTCTATGTTGTCTATATAATGTTCTTAAATTTGTCTAGGGTTAAAAGAGTGGTTGTAATTGAGAGAAGAAGGGGTTTTTTTCCTTAAAAGAGTTGTTTTAAGGTGAGAGAATGGTTTCTTCTCTATTGTGAGAAAAGAGGGTTAAGAAAGAGTTTTGGATTGTTATAGAGTGTGTGTGAGAGAGAAAAGTTTGTAGCTTGTAATATTCCATTATAGTGAAATTGTTTTTGTGTGGTTTAATGGTTCTTCCCTGATTTTTAGGGTTTTTCACATAAACTTTGTGTTGTGGTTTTTAGTTTGTTTGCTAGTGTTTTTGGAGTTATTATTACATCCCAAGAAACTTGTATCGAAGGGAGGTTTCGATCCTAACTACTAAATTAGCATCAAGACAAGAAGACATACTAATTAAGGTCTTCTGAAGCCATGAAGGGGGGTGCGTGACCCATGAGGTAGCTTTGGGATATGAAATCCTAACCTTTTATAATTAATGGGCTAAAGCATTGAAGACCTCCTTATGTTGGAATAGTAGACTAGCCTGGAGATGCATAAGGGTCTTGTAGGTCTCTACGTGATCGAGTTGGTCCTTTGTCTTGTCAAATATATCCATTTGGTGTCCCAAAACTTATTGGGAAGCGGACAGACCATTACCCATGTAGAGAAGGGTAATTTTGTCCTTTGGAACAAGTCTTTGACAGTTGCGGGCCCCTTCCCCCTCACTGCCTATATAACATCTTTTAGTTGATCCTAGACCTTTCTTAGCTGCCTCCATAGGTTACCGTGGGGTTCACGGTCGTCCTCTTGGTTCTGGGCACTAGGTTCGCCGGTTAAATATCTTTATGACCCAGCACCTTCCGTCTGTCCCATCCTCTCTTCCCATGGATTTTCGGATTGGTTTTGGGCTTCGCTTTGTTGTCCCTTTGGGGGATCTTCATTCTGGGTGAAGAGCCTCTAGAGTATCTACTGGTTTTGTAGGGCAATCTCTTGCATTCCCCGTGTGAGGTCCTGGACTTGCAATTCATGGTTAGATCCTCCCTCCTCTCCTATAGGTTTGTTCTGCTAGTTGTTATTTGTTGGCGTGTTTCAGGAAAGGTTGTTTCTCCCATAGCATCCATAGATCTGGTCTTCACCATGTACTCTTAATCCAAGAAAGCTATGTTAGCTTCTCGATATTCCCACATATAGCACTAATTGATGATGCTAGGATCTAGTTGAGCCGAGCGTCACCAGATGAACCCACGGCGGTCCAGTCATTATTTAACACTTGCACAAGAGAAATAAAGGTATTATCGGTGTTGTACCAGTTGAGTACTCTCCAACGATCAAGTCAGCATGGGACCCTTTAGAAATAGTGAGTTTACTAAGAAATTGTTCTTACCTTCTTCCTAAATGTGAACCTCCTTTTATAATGCTTATGGCATTCAGGGTTCATGATCCCGTGACACTTGATTTAGTGGTATTCAAGGGAGGGATTGCGGGGATCCAATTCGATTGAGATCCTCGCCCCATAATTATTCCCTTATTTTTGGGATTACGATTTGGCTTACCAGTTGTAACTCCACTGTTTTCATGGTTAGATGTACCTATCTCGGGCATGGCTTGAATCCTTAGGCACTTTTGTCTCTAACTCGAGGTTCCCTATCTCGGTGCTATATCGAGATAGAGTCAGCGGGCGTGGCTTAAGGTCCTTAGGCACTTTAGTCTTTGACTTGAGGTCCTTGGGCTCGGGACTTCTATCCACTTTCGTCTCTTGCTCATGCTTGGTGCTACGTTCTCTGTCAGTGGATTAATGAGCTCAGGTCCTATACCCATCAACTTTGTTCCTAATTTTAGTTAAAAAATCAGTATATTCAGAATAAGTTCATTTTGAACCATCACTTTATGGCTACAAATGCCTTGGAAATTTGAAATGATTATATTATAGGTGGCTGCCAAACTAGCCCTTAATGTTTCGCCAGGCTTGATAATAGATACTTCTATAATAGTTTAAATCCTGAGGATATTTCTCTTAAAATGGTTTTGAAACATTAATGTAACCCTAGGAATGAAGTCTATTTTAGCTATTGCTCACCTTCCAAAATTGGTGTGAGGTGAAAGAGATAATCCACTATTGTCGTTAAAGTACCCATAATGCACTACATGCATCTATAATTTGACATTAAAAAAAATTGAACAGGTGATTTTTAGTTTCTTTTCTAGACACATGCAGTGCATTAAAGGCACTTTAGCAGCAGCAGAGGACCCAAAGTAGTGTGAGGTGTTTTGTAAATAACTCAAATGAGTGTAGCATAACCTCTTACAAGGCACCAATGTTGAGTCATGCTCAGGTGGCTACGGCATCTATCTTCAATAGGGAAGATTCATGGTTGAATCCATGGATTGGGGGAAGGGGGTGAATAGTAGAGGTGGCAATGATCTGAACTAACCCGACTTAGTTCAGAGCTCAGCTTGTCATGAGCCAAGCTTGGATTTGAGCTCACCTGCTAAGCTCGGCTCACTAAAAACTTGGTGTGGTTAATTTTTTTAACCAAAAATGGCATTGGTTTTGGTTAATATTTAAAAATGACATTGGGTTAATGGGTCATTTGACTATTGGGCCTTTTTTTTTGGCCGGCGAGCAAAGTCGAGCCTACTTTTTCAAGACTGAGCCAACCCTAAGATTTGCCTTCATGTGATGAGCTCGAGCTGAGCTGCACAGCTCAACTCAACTCAGCTTGTTGCCACCCCTGGTGAACAGTGCACTATGGTGTCACCAGTTCGAGTTCTCACCAACTCAATCTGGTCTCGCCTTGTATTATTTGTTTATACCAATTGAATCTTTCCTATGATATCAAGACATGTGGATTCCTCTAACTTCGAATTCACCCACTATCATGAGGACATGAAGCATGTTTAGGGAAAGGTTGCAAGGAGAGAAAATCCTACTAGGTAGCAACACATGTCCAAACTGTTAGAGCAAAAATGCACGTAATGAATGTGGGTTATTGATTTGCACAAAATTGGAGAAATATGGGCATGATGCACCCCATTATTGGCATTAGGCACCATGATGAAGCATGAAGGTGATGATTGTATTGACAAATAAGGAGAAGGAGATGTAACCACCCGGCAACATGCGAAAGGAACATGATGTTGTAACCAATTAGTCCGATATAAATAGACAAGAAATCCTTGACATCATCATCAAATTTAGTTTGTCTTAAGGGTATGATTAGGAGTAGCATAAAGTAGTCTATGGTTTAGTTTTCATGTCATTGACTTGCTCATTGCTGAGGAGGATGTTCCAGATAAGAGCAGTGGACCCTCTAGATTAAGTAAGATATCCATATTGTTGTGAGCACCCAAATTTTGACTTGGGTCATTTGATAACATAAAGACAACATAACAACATTTAGGCATCAAGACTCTAAGCACCCTTGGCTTAGGAAGATAAAACCTAGACTTTAGGAGGTTAGGCATCCCTAAAGAGGTCTTTACAGATACTCCAGTCGCAAATGGAATCAGTCAAAGCATCTTATTACAGCCCAAAATGTACCATTTTAGGATGAACCCTAATCTCTCTCAAAAGCATCAATAGGACTTTGAGGGTCCACATTTTAGAACCCCATTCATGTCATCAGTAAGTTTTCCACCTCCTATAAGCCTTTCTCTAATAAAGCATCATAGAAGAAAATATTACCATTTTGCCATTTTTCCTTCAAAAGCTCAATACTCACTATATGTCATCCAGATCACTGAATCTCTCTGCTACGTAAGCCTTCTTGTCATGAAGCATCATAGGCAAAGAATTCACATTTTTACCTTTTTCGACCCCCAAGCAAAAAATTATCATTTTACCTTTTTCACTTAGAGAATCTACCCTTGGACCCTCAAAGGATCCTCAGAGCCTCTCCCATGGCCCAAATGATGTAATTTTAGATTCTATGCATCCTTGAGTCTTCCTTCTCTAAGGAACTCATTATAGATCAGACAATGTTTAAGAATGGCAACAACCAATTTCTCAATCTATGATAACCCAGACCAAGAAATGACCTTTGCTAGAGCTCTCAAAAACTCATCCAATCTCCGAATCTAGAAATGTCAGTTGCCATATCTCAACCTCAGCCTTAGCTTCAAATCTCTAGGTCTGAGAAAAGAATTTTGAAGTCTCGAACCTCTGAGAAATCTCAAATCTTCCCTAAAAGGTCAAAAGGCTATTTTCCCGCTTTTTGCTCATGGGGCCAGAATATTCTCTAGACCTCCAAATCAAGATCAGTCTGTGTCCATTTTTCAAGATCGTAAGGCCTTTAAAAAGTTGTCAAAGGAACAAGATCTTTCATAAAACTTATCTGCCAAGATTCCCTCAAATACTCCAAAAAGAACGACAAATTAGGTGCTAGACCGACTCCCGGGAGTGCATCTGAAATTAGAAATTCATATAGTTAGTGGCCACACCACTGTACATTTAGAGCATCGAGACTATAAGATCCACACTAATTTGTATAAAATTTGTGGCCCAAGCGGTCATTTCTACTCAAACCCAAAAAAGCACGTTTTGTTTGTATTTGGCATGCGGAATGCCCTTAAAAGTTCTCCCGGATTCATAATGCAACAACGTCAGAGCCATTTTCTCAGTTCCACCCTTGTCCTCAATAAAGCATTTCACAAACCCTTAGTTCAGGAAATGTGTAGTCATTCGATTTCACCCGGCTTCAAGTAGCTATAGAAACCCAATTTATTCAAGCGACTTTGTTTCGAAAAACTCTCAACAACTACCCAAGAACTCAGCAGTTGATCTGTCGGCTCTGATAGCTCCAAGACTCCCCAAACTTCAAATTTCCTAGATACGGTCCAAGGAGACATTTTATAGAAAAACCAGTAGCATTCTCTGTCCAATTTTGTCAAACCACTCAAAAAACGGGTTTTTGACCTAATTCTTTATTGGATACTATAATCTCGCGTAGGCAGAAGCTGTGAATCACTTGGACCCAGGGTCATCTATCCTTAGGCCATTCTTAGATCAATTTTATCATCTTGCCCACTCAAATTATATCTGAGAGATTTTTTGGTAAAAAACCTTGATTTCAGCCCCTTACCCTTTTCGTAATTTGGTTTTTACTAGACCAGTGCGACTAAAGCATCTATGACCTCTAAAATTGACACTGATTGGGCTAACTTCTGAGCTTGAGAGCTCATGAGAAATGATAGCAGAGAGAGGGTTCAAAAAAGTCAAAAAGTAACCCTAGTCATTAAATGAGCTAAAATCTAAATATTTTGCATTTAATGCATTCACACCTTAAGGCCATTTTTGGCAGCCCTCGGATTGGAATATTCCCATCCTCTCTCTCACTCATCACCCTTGGATATGAATCTTGAATTTCAAATCCCTATAAAACCCCTCACAACCCCCCATTTGGCATCCCAAGCCACCCCCTTGAACATTGCAACCAATAGGATTTACCAAAATGCATCCCCCATGCCTCCCATGTACTTCACCCATCCATGCTCAATAGCACACCCCTCCATTCAATGGTGCAACCTCAAATCTAACCCTTGATTCAACCAAGTCATCAATCCATCCCCCTTAGCTTAATTCAATCTCAACCCTTCACCAAGATTGAATCTTAACCCTCCACATAGTTTAGGATAGACATCATCCTAGCCCTCCATCTAACAAATCTCAAGATCAATCCTAATCATTCACTACACCAATTTGGGGCTATAAATAGCCCCAAATTCGTGCAGCATAGGGTTGACAACAAAAAACCCTGATTTGCTAAGAGAAAGAGATGAAGAAGAAGAAGAGAAGTGAAGGTTTTCATCAACCCTAGGCAAGGTAAGCCTAAACCCAAGTTTAATTCATCCTCCTCTTCAATATATGTTAAATTTACATGATGTTATGTTGTCCAATTCATGTTGATCGGTTTTGATGCTAATTTTATTGTGAATTTTGTAGAGTGTCACTTGATCCCAAATTTAACTATGTTAGACTAAACATATACATGATATGCTAAATTTAATTTTGTGAATTTAGGAGCTGTAGAAGGCCTCGAGATTGACTCCCAAACATACCCTAAAAACTGGGTCTTTTGAGACCTAGTTTTAGTAAATATTGGTTGAATTTTGTTTAAAATTTCTATACATGATTTAATGCTCAAATTTTTATATGATGTTCATATATATACTGCCTACTAGCATGCATAATTTCAGAATTTTCCAATACCCCTAAGGGGTCTAAATGGCTGAAACATGGCCACTGGATTTTGGGTTTAGGTCTAATGCCCGTTTTTATGGGAATTAAAAAATAGGCGTTGGAAAAATAGGAGTATGAAAAAATAGGCGTTAGACAAACATAGGCTTATTATATATGGTTGGAAATATCTTTCTCTTAGCTTTCTAAATTGATTAACCACGCTCAATTTAGAATTTTATGGAGAGAAATATGCCCTCCGGAGTACAGACTGTCCATACACAACGTCTGATTTTTAACCTGTTAAAAAATAGGCGTTGACAACAAAAATGGGCATCAATTTAAAAAACAGGTGTTAGACAAACATAGACTTATTATATATGGTTGGAAAGATCTCTCTCTCATCTTTTTAAATTGACTGACCAAGCTCAATTTAGAATTTGTGGAGAAAGATATGCCCTCTAAAATACAGACTGTCCAAACCCAATGCCTGATTTTTAACTTGTTAAAAAACAAGTGTTGACAGCAAAAATGGGCATCATTTTAAAAACATGTGTTAGAAAAACATAGTGTTGTTATATATGGTTGGAAAGATCTATCTCTCAACTTTTCAAATTGACCAACCACGCTCAATTTAGAATTTTATGGAGAGAGATATGCCCTTTGGAGTACAGACTGTCCAAACTTAATTTCTGATTTTTAATCCGTTAAAATTCTGGCGTTAACATAAAAAGTAGGAGTTAGAGAAATTCAGGCATTGGGACCTGGGACTCACCCCAGTGAACCCTGACCTTCTATAAAGCTTATACATAAGCAACTGATATCTTGGAATTCATCCATGTGTTTAGGCACCTCTATGGGCCCTATTTTTAAGCATTATGATGAATTTTAGGCGTTAGGCCTATTAAAGTCAAATGAAACCCAACTTTAAACCAATCCATTCTAAAGACATAATCTAAGAATTTCTTCATTGTAAATACCTCTTTCAGCTTCCTTAATAATCATTGTAAGGTTGACTATACGCTTGTAATTTTTAAGTGTATCAGATACCTGAACTTTACCTGGGGAGACAATGCTTAGGTCGTGGCTGCTATGTTAGTGCGATCAGGTCGAGTCAACCTACCCAATCACTACTTTTCAATCTGTCTCAACCACCTACGATCTTTACCTTACCTTAGGGTTACGTCGCAATGGTTCACGACCCAAAGACCCTAGGACTTGGCCATAACCCAATTAGGTTCTTAAAATCATGCACATGGGTGCAACATAGTCCTGACCCCCATTTCACTAACTTGTTCATATTTAACAACAACATAGAGTACTATGTAAGTATATAAACAATCTAAAATGAATCTACCCTACATCACTCTCATAGTCAGACATACTTGACTACCAAGATTGACACACACAACAAACCCCTAGAATTACATTTAGTTTGATCCCAACAAAACCCTAGGAACACATTGAATCATACAAGATCGAGTATGTAGGCAGCTCAAGGCTATATCTCAAGTGCAACTGTAATGATAACATTACGGGGGTGGTCTAGACTAATAACTTTATATTTAACAAAGCATGGACTTTAGCATAATTTAAAACATGTATGAATGAGAGAAGCCACCCTAAAAAGGCAAGTATTTGGGATGCCTAACACCTTTCCCAAATACAACTAAACAACTTACCTTTTATCTTAGGAATGTAAACCAGTATTAGGAGTTAAACCCCTAAACCTTCAGGTCTAAACTCCTCCTTTTCCTAGAAGATGAGAACCGATGTTCAACTCCATCGGTTAACCCCGAGTTGGTAGCAACTCTCAGAAAAGCCTAACCCTCTTGTAAAAGGGTTAGCGACCTCTCAAGAGTGAGCCTGAAAACCATGAGCGGGCAGGGGAATCCGAACCCCTCCTGAACGCCGATGTCCACAATTATGCTGTCATTTTTCATATCAATTGAAGTTTCATTTATTTTCCATTTATTTCCATTAAGGTTTATAAAAAGTATTCTTGGTTGAGGCATGAACTGAACCCACTCTGCTTAATTGGGTCACCTGAATCTGGGTCAAGGTGAGAAAAACTACCAACACACCATTGGCAACCATAATGGGAGCTTTCCTCAAGGGGAAAGAAACTTTGACGTCCCTATAAGTATCAAAGTTCTCATTCATAAAGAAACCTAGTGTGAAACGTCTCGGAAGCTCAACATGGGACTCGATCGATGTCTTTGTAGACAAAATCAACAAAAGATTTTAGGCTTAGCCAAATAGACTAGCAAAGGTGTTTATTATAGCCCTTCAGTCGATGATTAAGATGAGGAATGATTCTCTAGCCCCACACTTGGTACTTCGAGTGAATTCGGGAGGCAAGATTAGGTAGTAGATTCTCTCGATAATCAACAAGTCATGGCCCCTAGAGGATTCTCTAGCCCCACACCTAGTATATCGAATGAATTTGGTGAGCATGATCAAATAGTGGAATCTCCCGATAGTCAATGAGTCATGCCCTTGGAGGATTCTCTAACCCCACACCTATTATTTTGAATGGATTTGGGAGCAAGATTAGATAGTGGATTCTCCCGCTAGTCAACGAGTCGCAGCCCCCATAAGCCAACATCTAGGAAAGTCTCATAAGGAATTGGTGGTCATGGGGGAAACTCCTCAAAGCTAAAGCCAACTTAGTCAGACCACGTGTCCACAACACCCAATGAGGCTCGAGAGGCACCCATGTTCTGGAGAAGGCCCAATAGTTCCCTCAATGGGTTATAAAGGTCTTAGCAATCTTGGATACTTTTAATAGGGGTCTTGAGTGCCAGAGATTTCGAATTATCAGCCTCAAGCACTGCCCCTAAATCAATATAACTTGTACCACCAGCCATACTGGGGCCAACTATATGGGTACCTAGTGTACAGTCAAAATCTACCATCTCGAGGACATGTTATTGATTTGCCCAAGCAATTGTGCAAGCTAAGTCCCAGACAAATTACAAGGCCAGCGTATGGTCGAGCCATGTGATCAATGTAATGGAGCGATCATATGGGCCAGGTGTTAGACAAACCACGGGGCAAGCATATAGAAAGTCTTACACTAAGCAAATTAATAGGGAGAACAAATTCCCTTTAAGGTATAAAATCACTAACTTCGACACTATTTTTATAACAATAGTAAGAGGGTAATTGAGCACACAAGTCGATAAACTTTTGAGAATGGGACAGATAAGACCATACCTTCCTTGAAACCGAACGACGTCGATTAGGCATCTAGCGAAGATAGGAGGGTAGTCAAGCACACAAGTTAATTAACTTACAAGATTCGGGCGGTCAATACCAGCCCTCCCTCGAAGCAGAACAACATTGATTGGGCTTTTGGTGAAGATAATAAAAAGGAAATCGAGCACACGGGCCAATTCACTACCTAGTACAGGGTAGTCGATACCGACTCTCTTTCAAAGGTGGTCAATGTCGACGTAGTTACAGTAGATTGGACGTACATCAATCAAGAGGCTATTAAAAAAATCTTTTCTATTCTTACATAGGTATGACTGACAAAAATGGTTCAGGTGATGAAAGAATTGAGCATCAAGATGAAAAGGTATTCAATGAGGACATAAAAAAAGGAGGTAGCAAGAGTAAAAGGTGCCATACTGGACAACACCACAATGGCTAGGTGCATGGTGATGGGTAAAGCTAGACAAGGCAATTTGCATCAACACAGAAAAAGTCATAAATTAAACAAATCCAAACAAGGGAAGGAAGAATGGTGATCAACTTAAAGGAACAATCCGACACCGGGGAGCCTTGAGAGCCCAAGGAAATGGAGAGGGCCTCACGATTATGGTTTGATGATGAGACCTCGAATCGAAGTAGAGGGGGATTAACTTGGAAGGGCTATGTGCCAAGGAAGGGTTATCCTTCGAATCCTTCACATTAGCGGAGTTCTACACAAAGAATGCTCATGCTATGTTTCCCATGGAAATTAGTATGAAAGCACTTAGAGTGGCTCATCAAGATAATTTGAGCCATATTAATGGTCACACTGTGATAATGACTAATCTTAACGACCTTGATAAGATTCAAGTGGAGACCATAAATTATTTTTGGTGTAAAAACAAAAAATATCAAGATCTTATGATAAAGAAGTTACCTACAAACCATTCCCTAAAGGAAGGTTGGCTTGAAAGATAATACTATCTTTAGGTATAAAAGACCCAATGTCATAGAAATTTGGTGTGAAACCGGGTTGCTACTAAACCGGATCCATACAAAATTTGGCTATAAATTTGAGTCTTTTACCTGAACTTGTGATCTTCAAAGAATACTTAACCTTAACCTTAAAACAACAAAAGTAGTAGAATCATAAACAATCACATCTAATCATAATCTTGAAGATGTAGCAGAAGTAATATCATAAACTTATATCATTTATAAAACTAATCTTCCATCATCTCAAATAAAACATAAGACCGTAATACTTAAAGTTTAAAATTTGAAGGTAAGAATCTAAAGTAAACTGAAATCTAATGAAAGATGAAGCATCTGCCACATGCCTCCCTTTCAACCTCTAGGCACTCAAAATGGTGTACCTGCACTACACATCACCTGAAAAAATTGTATGGATAGGTGAGATCCACAGTTTGTAAGTAGGTACACAAAACCTACTATGAAAATTGGATGGACAGAGTACAAATCTTTTAATACAAAATACTAAGTACATCTTCATATAGAATACATATCAATTCTAGTGTGTAGGCATGTGCTAGTATACATACATCATCTATTAGCCATCACAAGATCTAAACATTCATCATCATAATTCTTTATGTAGGAACTAGGCATTGCAATTTACATGCTTCTTTTTATTCATGACATTCTTCTAACATTCACATAAGGCAACATGCATGATTCTACTTACACATGAAATTTTTTCATAGCTATGCATGTTTCTATCTATATATGACATTTTTCTCATATCTACAATTGACAATATACATGAAAATATTTGTCCACTATCACATGATAAATATTTTATAGTCCATCTATAATAAAAATATCTAGTGTACATCTCAATGAGCACTTCTATTTATTTTTCATGCATAAACTATACTTTCCTAATGTGAATATGTATATACAAATCACTTTAAACTACACATGCATCATTCTTAAGTAATTAGCAATTATAATAACACATTTGCATAATGAGACATATAAAATTCTACTTCTATATTTAAGGAGTCCATTATTATCTTAATTCTTAATCATTCACCCTTTTACTTGTTAATTATAATAAGTTATTTATCATTCATCATATCTTTACTTATCACTCATAAATTTCTATTATCCTTGTCTTAATATTTACTTATCAATTTTTATTGGTCATTTAATACTTATCATTGATCTTCATAACATTGACTCATATCCCAATGAAAGAATCATCATACATCTCCATTTTTCTTACATAGTTTATGAACTTATATATAACATGTCAAGTGCTATAAATCTCATGCCAAGTACTATATGTCATAAATCAAGTACTACATATCTCATGTCAAGAGTTATATGTCACATGTTAAGTGTTATGTCTCATGCTAAGTATTATATGTCACATGTCAACCTATAAGGGATCTCTAACACATAATGAGACCTAAGGTAAATAAAAGATAAAAGGTCTCCATCAAGTACAAAACACATAACCTATGTGGGGTTTTCAACAAAGCATGTCACATAACCCACATAAGGGTTTTTGTCATAGAGTATTATATAAACAATATAATGTCTCTGACAAAGTAAATCACATAATTTACATAAGGGTCATTGATATAGCATACAATATAAACCATATAAGGTCTCCGATAAAGCATATCACATAGACTATATAAGGTTTCCGACCTAGCATAACGCATATAAACCATCCAACATAATACATTATTTAACCCATTTAAGGGCTTCCGACACAACACATCGCATAACTCATGTAAGGGTCTCCAACACATCCACTATAACAAAAATAGTCTTTGCTAGCATTTAAAAAACACTGTTTCGAGGTGCGTTGTGAAAAATAAGAAACTTTATGCAGCATTTTTAAAACGTTGCTAAAAGGGGTATAGACAGTATTTTTGCAAAGCTAGAGATAAAGTCCTTTAGACAGCATTTTGAAAATGCTGTCTAACGTATGTCTAAATTAAAAATAAAAAAATAAAAAATACTATAGTACTTTAGACAGTGTTTTAAAAACACTGTCTAAAGTGTGTTTAAATTTAAAACAGTGTCTAAAGTGTGTTTAAATAGAAAAAAGAAAAAGAAAAATAAACATGGTTCAATTCATCCAAAATGTGACCTTACTGGATGGCCATTAGCATCCCTCCCAAAAGAATACAAGGGTCATGTCCATTCATGTATGCAACCTTGTACATCAGACCACACCTTGAACAAAGTCATGGCTCAATTCATAGATAAAGAGTATATCTTCTCATAGTGGAAACTTTTGAAAGCTACATTAATATTGTCAGGTCCTCGTCATCAACAGCAATGGTGAAGGACTCCTGTAGCCAATATTCAAATTCCATTGGAACCATGCATATATACACCTGTTACTGGGGTACCCAGAGCTCCTCAATACCAACATTTAGTGTTGATCATCAACTGAGGGTGGAACAGATTTCACCTGAAATACAAATCAAGGAAAATGAAACAGTTCTCCCCAATGTTTTATTAGTAAAGCACAATTAATTTATTTTTCCAACTCATCCAATTCAAATTTGTGGTAATGTAGTTCATGATTCAATGCTTATGGGACTTTAGATGCCTTCCGTAATTGTGCTACTCAAAAGCTATAAACGAGGTTACACACATCAACAACATTCCTAGTTTTGCCATAATTTGTTTTGATAAGTAGTTTTCATAATTGAATATTGCATATTGCCATCGTTTAGTATACATAGGAAACAAAATATAGGGTGAATCACTTACCAGATCCCAAAGCTTTAAAATGTAGAACATCTCCAGATATCGTTTGTTCTCACGCCTTTCAAGCTTCGACACATACTTCCAGAAGCCATAAACCCCAGCCAATGTCATTAGCCTTTCAAAATATATCTTCCATGTCTACCTACAAAAATACAAGTGGACATGGTGACATTCAGGGAGATTAAGATTGCTTGCAACAAGACCCACAAAAAATATCAAGTCCATCAGGAAAGACAGACCTTTCATCAATTCAGGAACCCATTGGTCTTCAACTTATTACATGGCCATGGACTACACCGAGGACATGATCAAGAGCCTATGCTTAAAAAGCTCAATACACTGCATTCAGGGCAACCCAAACAGCCACACCAAGAATCCGTTCTCAAAGATTGAAATAAAAAAATGTGGTAAGCACTGCAGGTCCAGTAATTGTGCTTATAGACGTTCACCATCATCCATAGATACAGAGAACAAATGAATTACTATCAGGATGAGTTCAACGACTAAATTGATGAAAATAAATAGTACACAGTGCAACTATGGCTTTATATTTCGCTAGAGTAATGAACCGCTGAATTCTTACACCTTTGGATGGAGTTACTGTCATACTAGTCAACCAGTAGGGAAAAATCATAAACCCTCTCAAAATTTCTCTTTAAAGAGACTTAATATACATTGTAATAATACATACTTCAGTTTGCAGGAAGAATAATGTTAGTTCTTTCCACTTTTTTTTCCAATAAGAACGTATAGTATGTCATCCTACTCTACACCACCACACCTGCAAAACTTTCACAATTGCTACTGGAAGCGCATTAGTGTTTCCTTGAGTCAGACACACTATGCATCTGCAGCTATGTGCCAATCTTTGTATTACTTGAAAACAGAAAAGTAATAGCTATATTGTGAGAGAATCTTAGACTCAGCTGGGAAAGACTGAAGTTTCCGTATATCAATGAGTTGAGCATCAGACTGTTCAAAATTTGCCACTGTTTTATTTGTACCAACCAGCAAGGAAGTACCTTTAGATAAAAACATAAGCTGCACGAAAGAGCCTATTGAACATAAGATGAGTACATGTTTGTGATGTTCCAATGTGAATATATGTGTAATAATCAGCAGGCCAAAAGGAGAAGATTACAAGCCGAAGGGTTACCTGGAAACCAAGAAGTAAGAGGCAAAGTGACCTTTCCGACAATCTGCCAAAACGTCTTAAGAAGAAGTTCACAAGTGTCCAATCATCTGTCCCAGTCAGTAGTCCTGTCTGAGGGTCGAACCTGCAGAAGTAAAGGTTTTCCGATACTATTGAGGAAGCTTCATGTATGGAATACTGGCAAAGAGTTTTTTGAGCACAAGCGTTGCTAAAAAAAAAAAAAATAGTAGTAGAAAGATACCTTGGCAAACGGTGTTGTGGGCAAACTTAATAGCCAGAAAGCTTAAAGGCAAAACAAAATACAGAGTCAATCTGGATGCTCTTGAAATCTAGGTTTCTTATAAAATCTTCTATGTTTACAATGAAAGATCAATTTATGTTGAGCATACCTGAGGGAGCGATAAAAGGAAATTAAGAACCTGAGGCAGGAAGAAGATCAGGAGTGTTTCACTGAAAATAGGCAAAGATAATCAGTTAATTATATGTATATATACAAAATTACAAATACAGGTACATATTTGTATTATATATATACATTATTAAGTATTTGCAATTTCATTTCTACCACCATTGAAAACTGACAGCAAAAAAGTTATGATAGGTGTAAACTGAAGCTTCGAATACAAATACCAATGTACTCATCAGAAGATGATAGAAATTCGGAATGACACAAATCGGTGTGTTTGGTTCAGGGTATTGGTATAGGAATGGGGAATTCCAACTCGAGGAATTACAGTTTCCGATTCCTGAAATCCCAACATTTGCAAGACCCAAGATCAGGGGAGAGTGCTGAATATCTGAGCCTGGGATTTGAAAAACTACCCTGATTTTCCTAAACCCTGACTTTATGCCTAAAATCTAGGGGTGTCAACGAGCCCATTAATCAATCCCATTAACTTGTAAGATGGCTTTTATGGGCTAGTTGATTGAGCTTTCAAGGCCCATTAATCAATCCCATCAGCTTTCTAGCTTGGGCTCCCTTAGCATCAGCATCAAATATGCAAACTCCAAAGAGACTTTCCAAAATCTACAACTAAAAAAGTGCCCCCGATCCCACTACAGCTTTATAAAACAGTTAATCGTGAACCTGCACTATCTTAATAACATTCCAAAAATCTTACTTCCCCCTTTCTCCCATGATAGTAGAAAACAATATAGAAGTCCCAACGTATGCACCATGAAGCACTCCAAGTACAATGAATAACAACTAATACCAAGAAGTTCAAATGGCATAAGGTCAGTGCCATCCCTGTACAACAATGTCAAATCCTTATAAAAACTTTATTCCCACAAACTAAATTTTTGCATGAGGTAGCTCGGAGTGAGAGATTTCAAGTAATTGGACGTGTTAAAGCTGGGTCATGTAGCACTCATGTGTAAAACTTGATTGTGAAATTCTCTTGCATTGATACCCTTAACAAGATGTGAGAAGAGTAAAAAATTAAGCACTGAACAAATTCTATAAAGCAATGTTGTCAATATGCGTAGACCATACACATGGCTGGTAACCTAAGCCCCCTAGGGAGTCGCTAGTGACCTGGCACACACAAACACCCACAGATATATGAGTTCTCTTACACACACAGATATATAGGAGTTGCTTAAAAGAACACTGCTATGAAGCATGGGCTCAGCTTTGGCAAAAGCCCAAGTCCAAACCAAAATAAGAGGTGAAACATAATCTCAGTCTCATCACTCATGAAGGTTGTTAAAAAATTAAAAAAAAAGTTATAGCCTGACAAATTAGACAGCAAAAGGACTAAGGGAGAAAACACATCAACTCATACTTTCAAACA
>JAOXJP010252345.1:0-21851 GCA_025762735.1 Platanus orientalis | reverse complement strand
CCAAATTAGAAAGTCATAAACTACTAGCTTACTTGTTACCTAAGACTTTCCTAAGCCTAAAACTACTAAAACATTAACTTTCTAAAAACTAAACTGCCAAAAATTAAGGGCTTCTAGAGAATTTCAACCAACACTCCAAAAGGGCCCCTACTTTGACACTAAATTACAAAAATATCCTTAGACTAAAAAAAAAAAAAAACCCCAAAAAACCCCCTTGGCACAAAAGGCCTTGTTACATGATTATCTCACCCATCTAAGACATTCTAAGTAACCCATATGTAGCACACATCTTGTACTTGGTCCTCCTGTGGATTGGCATATACAATAACCTCTTGATTATGTCCACATCATTCTCCCGGAGTGAGGAAAAATTCTCCCTCGAATTGCAAAGTCGCCAATCTCTGTCACAAATCCTTGTGAAGACTCTTCTTGGGATTCATAGTAGAAACAGAAAATGTGTAGGATGACGCAAAATTGAGGTGTTGTACAAACCCTTGTGTTTGGGTCTCTTTCTTGTCCTGGCGTGCCTTGGAATGTCTTGCAATAGTCCATGGTTGGTCTTGGGATTCGTCTTGGACTGAATCTTGAAATTAGATGGGGAAGATGTAGGTTGATCATCCTTAGAGGTTTCAGCATGAATGAAGGAATCTTCTTCTTGTGTGGCTTCTTCTTGGAGTGGATGTTCATCATGTTGTTCATTGTGGGTTGCATTAGGCTCAAATGTTAAAGTAATGTCATATGACATATCACAAGCTCTAGGTGGTTTTGCAATGTGTGCTTGCCTTTTTGTCCAGCCAAATATCTCATTATAAAAATAATCATAAAATTTTCAATATTTTATATCTGGCCTCTGCACTTCAAACTCATACAATCTGTGAATCAAGAGTTCAAACTTAGTATCAAATGGAAGAAAATGTTCTGTGATGAAAAAGTCTTTGTAGTGTGTACGGTGAATGATAAGCTTGACATGAATTGTGTTTGGGGGTTAAAAATGTCCAAAAAAATGGTCATATGAAAAAGTAGGAGTTCAAAAAGAGACACCAAATTCAAAAACCCATCATGTGTCAATCAATGCACGCTTAAAGAGGTCTGTGTCAAAATAGACAATCATTCTCCGTATCAAATATAAGCCACATCCTACTGCCAATACTAAGGTTATGCCCATCTTTCTACTCAAACACTGATATGACATCTAGCACATAGTCAAACTCAAACTTCACTTCTTCCTAGTCATAACTTTGCAACAGCTCTTGATAATCATCAAAACTTAAAGGATGATCTTCACTTTACTCCCAATGAAGATAAATATAAGCCGTAGAACTACAATGATTTGCAGGAACTTAGTTGAAATGGAACTAATTGATAACTTAACTGAACAACCCACCAATAGGGACCAGCTGGAAAACCTGGCTCTGATACCAAATTTAATGCAAGATATGACAAGTTTCAATGCCTAACTAATGTGGAGCAATCTAGATTTGTATATCATGTTGTCTGTGGGCTCAAAATTAAAGTTGTGGAAGCTTAAGACATTTAAATCAACCAAGAACTTAATAGAAACAAACCCAACTAATGGAAAACTTGCAAAAAAGTACAACGAAAATATGGGAAATTAATCAGAGAATTAACGAATGATTAAAGAAAGGTTAGAGAGAGAAAAGAGAGAAGAAGAGAAGAAGCAACATTTTAGGGTTTCTGGAATTCCAAGGTAGAACCCACAAAATAACCCAAAACACCCCAATCGTGCATAAGAATTTTGTGAAATTTTACAGGTGTTTAGATGTATATCCAAGGTACCACCATAGAAAATTTGAAGTCATTCTAACAAATATAAGTATCACAATCATGGATTTACCAGTCAACAGTGTTTCTTTAAAGGAGAACCTAAACCGGTGAGGTTATTTGATCAAAAAGTTAGCAAGGAAGAAGGGGGATTGAAGTGGATTTTAGAGGATTAGAAGGGGGACCTGTAAGTAGGGGTGGACATGGGCCAGGCCATCCCGAGCCTGGCCCAAGCTCGGCCTGAAAATTCCCGAACTGAGGCCTGAACTTTTATATAGATAATATATATGTATTATATATAATATAATAATTCTTTTAAAGTCACTAATATTTTATAACTTAGTTGGTAAAAATAACTTTTTGCAAAAGGCTTGGGTTTGACTCGTAGTGAAATCAATGATTTTTTATAGAAAACAATCCTTAGAATTGAAATATATAGTTTTCTAAGCTTTTAAAAACTAATAAAATCTTAAAGCTCAATTGGTTAGAGCATTACTTATTACATAATAGGTCTTGAGTTCAAACCTAAATCTCAAAATTAATATTTTTTGGAATTTATGGGCCTCGGCCCGAACCCGATAAATTAACTAGGGCTGGGCCTAGGCCTAGGCCTAAGTCTTTTAAAAAAGTTCAAGCCCAAGCCTAAGCCCGAGCCAGAGTATAATTATAGGCCTGGGCCTATCATGGCCCAGCCCGAACCCGGCCCATGCCCAACCCTCCTTGTAAGGGAGAAAAGCTTACAAAGAGAGTGGAAGAAAGGGGTAATTCAAGGGGAGTACTAGAAAAGGAGGCAAGAGCCTGTTGTAATGGACTTAACAGAGATAAAAACAAGCTTTTCGCAGACGAAATATCAACTAGGGGCAATTCTGGAATTTCTGGCCAGAATATATAAAATAACAAAAATACCCCTGATTGTGCATCAGAATTTTCCAAAATTTTACAGGTGGATTCTGGTGTATATAAGGGTCCTATGTTCAAAATTTCACAAGTTTCTGATAAGAATTGATTTATCAAACTGTAAAAATTTCAGTCCAATAGGTCTCTTGAATGGTAGAACCCTAAAACCAGAGAATCTTTGCTTGTAAGTTAATAAGGAAGAAGAGGAATCAGGGGGAGTTTGGGGAATTTAGAAGGAGAAACTTGGGGATAAAAATCCTAAGAGAAAGTATGTTTTATAGGGGGAAATTTTGGCTGTTTGTAAGCCTAGAATTTTCTGTTGAAACTTATGTAATGAGACCTATAACGAATATCCAAAACAGGGATTTTTTAAAAGGGTTTCACATAAGTAATTATAAATTAATGTAATGGAAAACCCTGCTGAAACAATGATAAAAATACCTGAATATGGTGTATGCGATTTCCCATTTAGAAGGTTTAGGAAACTCCAATCGATATGTGCTTTTATCTCTGCCTCCAAATTCTCAAACAACTTGATTATTCAACTTCATACGATGTTGCAGCAATGAATTCAGAGAGAAGGGAAAGAAAGGAGGAAGATTATAGGAGAAGAATATATGAGATGAAGAGAGAATAAAAGAAGAGGAAGCTAGGGGTCCCTAAAGGAGCCCATGGCTGCACCACGAGCTGGAAAGAAGAGGGAATAGCCTAGGGAGCCAGCACAAAAACCTAGGAGAGAAGAGGGAAGAAAAAAGGGACACAGCCCAATGAACACCAATGTTCAAAAATCATTTCATCATTCACTGAATTTTATTGAAGTCATGTGGTGTCTTTATAGGGCTTACAAATTACAATGACTCAAAATTTGGACACTTGCAATTTAGAAACTTCTAAACTCCTAATACTTTGGACACAAAACTTTCCTAAAACTATTGGACTTCTAAAATTTAGTTTCTAAAATTTAAACTACTAAAGACTAGTAAATAAAGTGGTTATCAATCAGTTTCTGTGGGCCCCCTTTGTTGACTTTGTAGTCCAAAAAAGAACAAAATAGACTAGTGGCCGACCACCCCCTAGAGTCCCAATTTACCCTTAGCTATTTAGCCTTATTACAAAAACATACCCTCCACTAAAAAACCCCTGGCACTATTGGGCTTATTACAATTATATCCCACCCAACTAAAAAACCTTAATCAACTCATATGTTGCACATATTTGAACTTGACCCTCTTATGGGGTCGTACATACATCAACCTCTTAATTATACTTGCATCAGCTTTTCCATTGTAAATTTGTACAGAACAATCAATGAATTCTAGCAAAATAGATGATCTACGTGACCAAATTTTCCTATTCAAAAGATCTCTTTTCTTCTGCATTCTCAACAGAAATGCATCAACAAAACTGCTTTTCCATATAGATCGTCGTGGTATGAACTCAAAATTTCTTCACTTCGATTATGTCCGTCTACCGTTAATATGTTTTCCGGGAGGCTATCCATACAAAGAAGGCTGCTACTTGGATTTTGATGGTACCTGGGAGTTGGTCGCCCTGCCAAATAGGAAGAATTTTATTGGATGGAGTGAACCATTCCTTCATCCACACTACCCAACTTATTTCTTTATGATTTTGCAAGCCCACCTACCACCAACTCCATTTGAATTTATAAATCAATGTTGGGCCAAGTGTTGCCAATCGGTAATAACTGACGACAAAAAAGACTTATGGAATAAGGGAGAGAAGGAAGAGAAGAAGGATTAGTAGTTGTCCAACCGAGGATTCGATTTCAGTCCCAGCATAAGAAAAACATTATTATAATATTAACTAAAAGAGCAAACGCGCCCCCAATATTGTTTAATAACTAGTTGATATGGTTCAAGTGCTACACAACAACTGTTAAACAATATAGGAGGCTTACTGTTATATATAATGGCTCACTTTGGCTTAATTTTTGAATCCCCTATTTGACCATGGAGAGAGTGAATTCTAGATTATATTAGTCACAGGCTGGAGTGGGGTTCTAGGAAATTCTCTAAAGCAAGCTCAGCAGTGTCATCATTAATAAAAGCTGGTTTTCATAGAAGCAAGGTGGATTATTCTCTGTTTTCAAAAAGTAGTACTCATGAAATTTGAATTCTTATTGATGCAGTACAACCCCAAAATATCAATCAATTAATTAAAGTAAAACAAAAGTGAGCACAAGAGGGTTCGGGTATGGGTTAAGAGCTCAGAACCTGGGTAAAACAACAAGGGTGTGATGGTGTATGGGACCCAAAACAGTGTATAATTAAGTTAGGTATGAGGTTAGTATGGGGGACAAGTCATAGGCTATTGTGATACAGACCAAAGGACGAGAACAACATGCAAGTGTGCGGTTAAAGGTGCTGCACTGATATAGGACAGATGAGCAAAACAGCAGATGATGTAATATCAAGACGAGAATATACTCTTACTGTGATGGTCACTTGAGACATCAGAAGTATAAGTCTTCAATCAGGGTAAATCAGCAGGCCTCACTTTTCTTTGATGGAATTCAATGTATTCTGTATATATTCGAGACATATACCACCTCCAAGCCTTCCAGCAGCATAGCCAAAGTCTGTTCAAAGGGATATCTTCAACAGAAATCATCTAAAGCATAGTTCTGGATGAGGGTTTCCAGTTGATACCACGAGTTGTATTCTGGGTAAATCTCAGGTTTAAAACCCAAGGACAGAGACAAAGGTCTGTTCTTATGCTGATGTAGGGTATATCAAAGTGTGCCCCTCAGCAACATGGATATCTAGGTGCTGCTGCAAGGATTTAAAGGACTGGGTGTTGGGTTCTTTGATCCAAAACAGCAAGGGAAAACACATCCAAAGGTGCCACTGGGAATATCAGATGAATTCTGGGTGGTTTTCTTGAAAACACAGGGTGGGGACAGACGAAAAGATGGCTGCAGGTTATGGGAAGGATTTTCTGGGTGTTTAATCACATGAAAACAGCAAAGAAAACTTAGGAAGAGGGTTAGCAGGAGGTGTGGGTTCAAGATCACATCAAGAAGGGTTTTCTTGATGAGTTTCAAGGTCCTACAATGGCTATTTTAGTGGTTGGTTGCAGAAACAGTGAAGAACAATAAAGAAAAAAGAAGAAAGCTAGAGAAGAGGAGTTCCTTGTGAGGTAATCACCTACCTTCACAGCCTTAGATATCACCAACTAGGGTTTCAAGTTTGGCACCAAAAACTTGAAAGAGAAGATGTACAGTCATGTGGAGCAAAAACCAGTAATTTTATTTGTAAACTTCATTCCGAAAAACAAAGAGGGGAAGGTCTCTTTTATCCTAACTCTAATGATTCATGAAATATGAATTAAAACAGAAAAACTCTAATAAAAGGACTAAAATCAGCAACATAAACTCTTCCCTTCTAATCCAAGAACTTGTCTTCCATGTGTATCCATATGCCCTCTCATGTGGACCTCACCAAGGCCATGTGTGGGCCCCACTTGGCTCTAATGTCCACATCACTAATGATATATGTTGATGACATCATTATTTCAACAAATGATGAGGAAGAGATTATCAAAGTCAAATAATTGTTGAAGAGTTGCTTTGACATGAAGGCACTTCCTAGTACTTAAGTAGATCTTTGGCCAAGAACCTTTGATTCCACCTGGTGAGCTAGGCTGTGCCGTGAAGGAAATTGCAAAACAAGGTTGCTTGTTCTCATTCTCAGCCTCCACATCACAAAACATTCCTTCTGCAATGCAAGGCTGATATGTTTCATATGTGGGGTAACTCACACGTGCGGTCCTTAGGGGGGAGAGCTAATAGAGACATCCTATCCATTCAATTATATTCCAAAAGAACAGTGGATCAATCTCTATCCTTTCAAGTAGTTTAGGCATAAGGGAAAGTTGAGTTCTCAATTCAGTCAACTTGGGCGGGGAAGGGCACATGTTTTGTTTCAACGAGAGGACCTATTATAGTTAGGCCAGGAGGGTCGCTTACCTTTCCAAAATTCTTGTTTTCCCTTTCAACTCAAATGTTTTCGCACCACAAGGCAGCCCCATCCTCCAAGATGGAACATTCCTAATGCAACCTAATTGGAGGAAGGATCCACCCAAGTGCAGGTACCTTCGAGTCACACCACAACACTTTTGTGAATGAGAGAAGAATTCTAAATTTTATTGATGATCTCATAATACAAGGGAGAGGTCCGTAAATAGACCTCATAGCAATCCAAATAAAGTAGTTATCTCTTTTTTTGATACATGGATTTCTTTTGCCTAAATCGGACATTCAATGAATCTACACATAATCCAAATAAAGAAACTAAAGCCAAATAAAGGAACTAAATTAGAATTTGGACAAATATTCTAATCAACCCAATCACACCTTATTGATTTGGCTGATGGCTGCGCATAGTTGGTGAGGATTTATTGCTTTTTTTTGTTTGATTGGCTGTTACACACAGCTAGATTGGGTTAGGCCTATTAGATCGGATGTGGGCCTGACCCATGAGTCTTGGGACCACTTCATGTGGGCCTACTTGCAACAATTTCTTTTAGTCCACTAATTCGATCTCCTCCTATTGCCAAAGAGTTAGAGCAAGAAACACTCCTGCTCTCAAGCAATAAGTGGTTGAGCGGGATGAATTGCCTTGTTTTCTGCAAGAGATCGGGAGACAAGTTCCCCTGAGCCTCCCCCAAGGAGGGTGAGTCTAAATTTGAGATCAAGAAAGATCTCCTCTTCAGATTTCGATAAAAGCCCATAATATATAATTGTACATAAGTAGTTTTGAGTCTTCCTTCTTATTTATTTTAAAACTAAAAGAAGACCTCTACCTCTTCTTTTTTTATAACCAAAGGACGTTGAAGCTCCTAGAAAATGAAATGGGTGCCATCGAGTTTGATAGTCACTAGGCTTGGGATATTCATCATAACCATTTAGAATTAAAAATAAATAAATAAATAAATAAATAAATAAAAGTGTTGCACTGCAACCACCTGCCCCATGCATAAGGTGATGCAGCATGCATGTAAGTAAGTGAAATGTGTGCATGAGAGATAGGCGTAAAATCACAAGAGCAATAAAGTGTTATAAACTAGATTTCTACTCACACCAATTACATGCAAATTTAAGTGGTTCTTAAATTATGATCATCATACATTAGAGGAATTAAGGAAAACATAGCACTAAACAATAAAGAGCCCTAATTAATATACTAAGGTATCCAACTAACTTAGAGAACTATGAATTTTAGGCTTGGTGTCCAGAAAAATCTGATGGTATAAAATTGTCATAAAAGTGTTTAGTTAATGGTAATAATGAAGGAAAATAACAAAGAAGATTAAGGTTTTGCAAGGGGAAATTGAAGACATGGTGTAAACATGATAAGGGTTATAAATAAGGGCTACGGGTGGGAAATATACTCTGAAAATTACACCCAACAGTTCACAGTGTATACCACAACATTCAACAAATTACTACTCATATAGGATTCAAAGAGGGCACATAAAAAAAAGATTTCAGAACCTGAATGTTGAAGGAGAAATATTGTAGCCTAGCATGTATCACCCTAAAATCAAGCCTAAATCAGTCCGACAAGAGATATTTGATGAATCGCCCTAGCTGCCCCAGGCTTTTCTCAATGTGCCGCCACATCCTAATAACCCTTGATAGGGTTTGAAATAGAAGCAAGCTTTCGGCAGTCTATCCTTCCTATTTGGATCGCCCAGGTGTTAAACACCTTAGGGAGGCTTCAATTCAAAGCAAATCGTGGCCTACTACAACTGGTGTTCAAACTCCCAGAAGAGGCCAGCAAGCTGATTTGATGCCTGTACCTGAGGAGATCAGCTTTGGTTCGAATTTGGCTAAAAGTCTTTTCAGTTAGCTGCTTCAGAGTGGATCGTCCAGGAGTCTAGGAGGCTTTAGAAGTCTCACACCAACCAAAACTTTGATCATATGTAGCTTGTATGTGATCTTCCAAAGTTGTCCAACAAACTTGTTTAACGCTTGGGAGTGAAGAAGCCTGATGTATCTCTCTCAAAACAGAAATTTTTTGTGTATGGTTGCTTGAGAAGGTATCGCCCCACCCTTATGTATCTCCTGAAGGTGTTTGTTCTAGCAAAACTTTAATGTTTTGGTGATGGTGATGATTCTTCCGTAAGTTGATGATTTTCAGCAAACTAAAAACCTGTAGAAAAATTATTAGATGAAGAAGATGATCAATGGGGAACTTTTAACTCAAAGGGAAGGGACTGACCTCCATCACCACTGTTAAACTAGGTGGGGGCCTAATCCCTTTATAGGGTTTTAGTTTCTCTAACTTGTTCGAACAAGGAAGGAGCAAGAAAATTTGAGTCTCAAAATCAATATCGCATAGCATAAGAAAGTCGACTAAAATAGCCCTAAACCTAACACTCACATATCCAAAATACCCTCACTCTAAAATAAAAGACATAAAACTCCCTAAGAACAATAAATGACTAACGTACCCTCAAACAATGGATCCCCTCTATAAGAGACACAAAATAAAATAAAAAACAATATAATAAATGCAAAAATAACGTCCTGAACATGTAGAGACTCTATTAAAACTAGAATAGGGGTCCAGCTCTCTTACAGCGTCTCTAGTAAGTATAAAATGCGCGCCTGAACTCGATGTCCTCATCAACTCTCCCCTGCTGGGAAAAAGTCGTTTTTGACGATACGTGGCTGCAGTACCATTCCAGAATATCAGGATTGATATACTGTAGCTCGCTCTTTGTCAGCTAGGTACTGTCGATATCTAGACGGGCTTTCCACTTGACGAGGTATCTCTGGTAACCTCCCCGTCGAGTGGAAACGATCTGATCCTCTAACATAGTCTCAATCTCTTCCCCACAAATAGTAACTGGTGGAAGTGGTGGCATAAGCTAAAGGGCTGATGCTTAAGTATTTGCAAAAGGCTCAAGATCGGGTATAGAATGGCCATGATAGGGTACAAGATTCTCCACATTAAATGTAGGGTTGATCCTTAAATCAATCAGAATATCTAAAACATATGCATTAGGTCCAATCTTTTTTAAAACTTTATAAGGTCCTCACATGCTATTTCCATGCGACCCCAGCTAGGTATTGCTCATGACGGAATCTAACCATAACTAAATCCCTGACCTGGAATTCGCAATGCGAACAGTATAAATCACCTGACTATTTATAATGCTTATTGTTCATAGCAATTCTACGCCTGATCTCCTAGTGTAACGAATGTATGTACAATGTAAATGCAGATGCAGACTCAGGACGATGTGATGCAAACATAGGAATAAGGTCTATAGGAGCCCTAGGTTTATAACCTGTAACTATTTCAAATGGACTCATGCCAGTTGTCCTATTGACTGAACTACTGTACGCAAACTCTACGGTAAACAGAACACTATCCCATGACCTTAGGCTCTCACCAACCAAACATCTAAGTAACATCCCTAGGCTTCTGTTTACCACCTCAGTCTGCCCATTTGTCTGAGGGTGGTAAGTAAAAGAGAACTACAGCTTGGTACCCATCATCTTCCATGGTGTCTTCCCGAAATAACTGACAAACCTGACATCACAGTCAAACACTATGGACTTAGATACCACATGTAAACGGACTACCTCATCAAAGAATAGACGAGTGACCTTGGAAGCATCTGAAGTCTTGGCACATGGTATGAAGTGAGCCATTTTGAAAAAACGATCTACTACAACCATCACGAAATCATGCTGTCTCGAGGAACGCAAATGGCCTAACATGAAATCTATGCTCACATCCTCTAATGAAGTGTAAGGTATTGGCAAAGGTGAATAAAGTCTTAGACTCTGCTTCCTCTACTTTTCCAGTTGACAAGTATGGCACTGTTCTATCACTTTTGCCACATCCCGTTTCAAACTGGGTCAGTAGAGATGGTCCTCAACCAGAGCAATGGTCATGTTTCGACCAAAGTGACCGGCTACACCACCTGCATACATCTTCCAAATCAGAAAGTCCTTCACTGAAGTGCAAGGTAGACATAAGTGTGTACCCCTAAAGAGATATCCATCCTGAATCACAAACTCTCTACTTCTCATTGGTTGATCACCTTGTAAAGAGTGGATGATGGTACCACAATCCAGACAAAACTCATAATCCTGAATCTATTGAATCCGGTCACTTATACGCTCATAGTATGCAGAATATGAGTATTAAATCCGGTCACTATCTGTGACCTTATTTTTTTAGCCGGCTTTGTGTTTTAAGATAAATGTGTACTGCTGAAAATAATCCACCAACTTGGCATGTCATGAGTTAAGTTTCTTCTGAGAACCTAAAGATCTCAAAACCTCATGATCAGAAAATAAGATGAACTCTTGCGACAACAGACAATGTCATCAATACCTGAAGGACTGGATCTCCACATAGAATTCATTGTCATAGGTGGAATATTTTTGTTTAGCTTCATTTAATTTCTCGCTAAAATAAGTCACATGATGTCCCTCCTAACTAAGGACATCACCTATTCCAACTCCAGATGCATCACATGCAACTTCAAAGACTTTGGAAAAGTCAGGGAGCCGCATGACAGGAGCTTCAAACCATGTAAACTACGAACCTCATGAATATTAGTAGGTTCAGGCCAATCTACAATAGATTAATCTTTTCAAGATCAACGGTCATCCCCTTAACCCCTATAAAAGTACTAGGAGCATTGGATAGTTCAAAGGGCATGACAAGCTACTCATAAAGTCCGTCCTTCGTTTTGAAGGCGGTTTTCCATTCATCCCCTGGCCTGATTCTAATTTGGTGGTAGCCAATTTTAAAATCTATTTTGGAAAAGATGGTAGCTCCAACCATCATATCTAGCATGTCATCAAGTCTAAGGATGGGAAACCAATACCGTACCATTATATTATTGATGGCTTTGTTGTCAACATACATCCTCTAAGAACCATCCTTCTTTGGAGTAGAAAGTGCAAGTACGGCACATGGACTCATACTCTCCCTAATGAAACCCTTTCTCAACAGTTCATCCACTTGTCATTTCAACTCGGCATGCTTTGTAGAGTTCATCATGTAGTGAGGTAGATTGGAAACAGTTACTCCAGGAACCAGATCAATAGCATGCTGAATATTACGCAGAGGTGAAGTGCAAATCCTCAAGGAACATCTCTCCAAACTCTCTGATGAGATGCTCTACCTCAGCTAGGAGGTCAGAAATGGGGTCAAGGGTCACTACTTTGAAGACTAATGCAAACATTGGTGCATCTCGTTAAACCTCCTGCTCAAACTCCTTAGGGCTAAGAATGTTCAAGGTCTTTGACTATAGACCTTTCACATCATTCCCTTGATTCACTGGAATCTTGCCTCCAGACTGGGTTTTTGGTGAAAGTGAAGTGAGATTGATTTTCTTACCTTTGAATCCAAATACACACGCGTTGGTCCTACCAAAACAACGTGGCATTCAAATCAAAGAGTCTAGGTCAACCTAAGATCATATGCTCTACATCCATAGGCATAATGTCACACCATATATTATTCTTATATTAACCAAACTCAATAGACACATGACATTATGGGTGACTGGAATAGAAGATGAATCTACCCACGACACTCGATAAAGCTGAGGGTGGAGAGTAGTGGTGAGTCTAAGCCGCTTCACATTATTAGTAGAAACCACATTAGTACAGCTTCAATTGTCAATGATCACTCTGCAGTTTTTCTCTCCACACTTGACAAAGGTACAAAAGATAATGGTCATCCGCCAATCCTCTTCTGAAACAAATTGGGTGAGAGCACATCTCATCACCCAGATGGCTGTACGTTGAGTAAGAAGTGCAGGTATGGAACACGGACTCATACTATCCCTGATGAAACCCTTTCTCAACAATTCATTCACTTGCCGTTTCAACTCGGCATGCTTTGTAGGGTTTATCCTGTAATGAGGTAAATTGGAAAGAGCTGTTCCAGGAACCAGATCAATGGCGTGTTGAATATTACGCATAGATGGAAGCTCATCTGGCAAATCCTTAGGGAACATCTCTTAAAACTCTCTGATAAGAGGCTCTACCTCAACTGGGAGGTCAAAAATGGGGTCAGGGGTCACTACTCTAACGACTAATGCAAACACTGAAGCATCTCCCTAAGCCTCCTGCTCAAACTCCTTAAGGTTAAAAATGTTTACGGTCTTTGACTGTGGACCCTTCACATCCTTTCCTTGATTCACCAGAATCTTGCCTCCAGACTGGGCTTTTAGTGAAAGTTGAGTGAATTTGATTTTCTTGCCTTTGAATTCAAATACACATGTGTTGGTCCTATCAAAACAACATGACATTCAAATCAAAGAGCCAAGGTCGGCCTATGATCATTTGCCCTACATCTATAAGCACAACGTCACACCATATCTTATTCTTATATTAACTAAACTCAATAGGCACATGACACTATGGGTGACTGGAATAGAAGATGAATCTACCCATGACACTCAGTAGGGTTAAGGGTGGAAAGTAGTAGTGAGGCCAAGCCGCTTTAAATTATCAGTAGAAACCACATTAGTACAGCTTCCACTGTCGATGATCACTCTGCAGTTTTTCTTTCCACACTTGGCAAAGGTACAAAAGATAGTGGTCATTCGCCAATCCTCTTCTGAAACAGACTAGGTGAGAGTACATCTCACCATCCAGATGGGTGAATGGGGAGAGAGATAGCTAGAATAAGTAGGTCTCATGACAGCTAGACAACTATCCTCCCCATCTCCATCATCATTACTCGGGGCTTGTACAGGATCAACAATCTCATTAATACCTGTCTCATCATCATCCACCTGTTGATCACCATAGACCTCCTCAGTATAGTCTTCTACACATAAAACAAGCTCTTTGCGGGAAGGACAAACCTTAGAATGATGACCTACCCCACCACACTTGTAATACCTATCAGGATTGCCGGAAGAACGAAACCTGGTCTCCTTTTTTCCTCGATTAAGAACTGGGTCAATCCTAGAAAGGTCAGGACCAACTCTAGGTGGTTGTCCTCTTAATGTGGATCTCATATCCGGACGTCTAGGATCCTAAGGTCGAGGAGCCGAAAGCTTCACATACCTCTCCATGTCCTGTGTTATCCTGTAGATCTACTCTAAGGTGGTGATGTGGTAGGGTATAAGCTCCTTCTGAATCTCAGATCAGAATCCTATCTTAAAATGAGTGATGGTCATCTCAGGACTCTCACGGACTCCACATCTCAATCTACTATCATTAGACCTTGTGATGTAGTCTGCAATACTAGATGATCCTTGGCCGATTGCATCATACTGCTCGAGAAGTCTAGTGCGATAATGACGTTGAACGTACTTCTCCTTGAGCTTCTCACGCATCTCCGCCCAGCTAGAGATGGGTGTCTCAAGTCTTCAATAGATCTACTACTCAACTGAATCCCAGTACAGCTGAGCTAACCCAACTAGTTTCACCTTAGCGAATTTTACTTGCTTATGAGGAGAAATATCATACTAGTCAAAGTACTGGTCCATGCCTCTAACCCAGTCCAAGAAGCACTTGGGGTCTAAGCATTCATCAACGGTGGATGCCTCAACCCTCATGGCCTTTAGGGTTGTCTCCTCTAGGTTTCTAGGATCTCTACGATCTCTGTGCCTATGTCTCCTAAAACCCCTGGGATCAACATCTTCATCCTTAAACTTAGGGATCTCATCTCTGTGTGGACTATTCATTTCTGCTCCCTCAAGACGGAGTGAAGACTTACCCTTAGATGGGGTTCTCCTAGGCTCATGCCTAAGCTCAGGATTGGGAGTACGTCTACCCTGACTATGTATAGATCCCTAACCTGAGTGGTGGTCCAGAGTATGACCTAAATGAACTCCTCTCCCCTCTTGAGAATCTCCCATGGTACGGGGAGCCAACTCTCTATAGACTTCCTATATTTGTTCGAGGATGTTCTTGTGGCTAGCTTCCATAACTATGGTCAATTTATCCACCCTCTTCGCCAAGTCTCTAAAGGCAAAATCCTGAGTAAGTCAGGAACTAGTCTCTCCTACTAGGGACATCTTGCGGTGATAATCAAATCCAAATCTAGTGGGCATACACCAAAGGAACACAAGATAGTGGACTCTAGACTCCCTAATATGATGCCAAAAAATACCTAAGTGCTAGAAAAATAACTAAGATACTAAGGTATACTAGAATGTAATGCGAAGTATGGTAATGCAAGAAACTAACCTACTATGCAAAACTACATCTAAAGTGCAACCTAAGAGTAACTGATACCCTAAACCTGACTTTGATACCAAATTTGATGCAGCATGTATGTAAGTGAGTGAAGAATGTGTATGAGAGATAGGCGTAAAATCATAGGAATAATAAAGTGTTATAAACTAAATTCCTACTCACACCAATCACATGCAAATTTAAGTGGTTCTTAAATTAGAATCATCATGCATTAAAGGAATTAGGAAAAACAAAGCAATAAACAATAAAGAGCCCTAATTAATATATTAAGGTATCCAACTAATTTAGAGAATTAAGAATTTTAGGCTTGTTGTCCAGAAAATATGATGGTACAAAATTGCTATAAAAATGTCTAGTTAATGGTAATAATGAAGGAAAATAACAAAGAAGATTAAGGTTTTACAAGGGGAAATTGAAGACATGGTGTAAACATGATTAGGGTAATAAATAAAGGCTACGGGGTGGGAAATATACTCTGAAAATTACACCCAACAGTTCACAGGGTATACCACAACTTTCACCAAATTACTACTCATATAGGATTCAAAGAGGGCACATAAAAAAAAGATTTCAGCACCTGAATGTTGAAGGAGAAATATTGTTGATGTAGCCTAGCATGTATCACCCTAAAATCAAGCCTAAATCAGTCCGACAAAAGATATTTGATGAATCACCCTAACTACCCTAGGCTTTTCTCAATGTGCCGCCACCTCCTAATCACCCTTGATAGGGTTTGAAATAGAAGCAAGCTTTCGGCAGTCTATCCTTCCTATTTGGATCGCCCAGGTGTTAAACACCTTAGGGAGGCTTCAATTCAAATCAAATCATGGCCTACAACAACTGGTGTTCAAACTCCCAGAAGAGCTGATTTGACACCTGTACCTGAGGAGATCAGTTTTGGTTCAAATTTGGCTGAAAGTCTTTTCAGTTAGCTACTTCAGAGTGGATCATCCAGGAGTCTAGGAAGCCTTAGAAATCTCACACCAACCAAAACTTTGATCATATGCAACTGGTATGTGATCTTCCAAAGCTGTCCAGCAACCCTGTTTAACGCCTGAGAGTGAAGAAGCCTGATGTATCTCTCTCAAAACAGAAATTTTCTGTGTGTGGTTGCTTGAGTAGGTGTCGCCCAACCCTTATGTATCTCCTAGAGGTGTTGGTTCTAGCAAAACTTTGATGCTTCGGTGATGATGATGATTGTTCTGTAAGTTGATGATTATTAGCAAACTAAAAACCTGTACAAAAATTATTAGATGAAGAAGAAGATCAATGACGAACCTTTTAACCCAAAGGGAAGAGGCTAGCCTCCATCACCACTATTAAACTAGGTGGGGACCTAGTCCCTTTATAGGGTTTTAGCTTCTCTAACTCATTCGAACAAGGAAGAAGGAGCAAGAAAATTTGAGTCTCAAAATCAATATCGCATAGCATAAGAAAGGCCAAGCCGTGGGGGTATAAATAACTCCCCCACGGTTAGGTTGTTACAAAAAAAAAATAGAAAGTGGACTAAAATAACCCTAAGCCCAACACTCAAATATCCAAAATACCCTCACTCTGAAATAAAAGACATAAAACTCCCTAAGAACAATAAATGACTAAAGTACTCTCAAATAATGTATCCCCCCCTATAAGAGACACAAAATAAAATAAAAACAATATAGTAAATGCGAAAATAATATCCTGAACATATAGGGACTCTCTATTGGAACCAGAATAGGGGTCCAGCTCTCATGTGGCGTCTCTGATAAGTCTGGAATGCGCGTCTGGACCCAATGCCCTCATCATAAGGGCTTATCCTAATAAGAGGCATGGAACAACAATGATGGACACTGATTGGTAGAGGCTTGAAAAACTGAAAGGTGAAGGAGCTAGCGATTCAATCCTGATGCTTGGGTTTTTGAAACTAAGCTACATTCTTCATTATCATGTTACATTTTCCCTCAAGGAATAGAGTTGGCATGTTACAGTCTAGAGATAAAGTTTCTAGAAGTACAAAGTTGATGTTCTAGAAGGTTTTTGGAACAATAGCTAATAGCTTCAGACTTTGAAACTTTAGTGAACTTGGATGCCGATTTGCAAACCAATGCCTTAAGCCACTCAACCATACCTCCAAGTTTGTTGAACCGAGTGAGATTTTGCAACAAAATTAGGTGGGTCTTGTAAAGTTAAGAGTGAGTGCTCACTCTTAACTTATGCAGAGAACCACATCTATTTAAAGGAAATGTTTTGGCCTGAAAGAGAGGCATCTGACTTTTTCTTAAGCAATGAGACAATAGGGAGATCAAAGCCGAGAAACTACCTCATCACTCTGATTGCAATTGTCCCATCTTGCTCTAACATTGAAATAAGACTATTGGTAGAACAACTCTGGTTAATGTGTTCAGCTCTTCTGAACATCTCCTTTGTTGTTGAAAATGATTCAGTCTACTCAATAGCATGGCTCCCATGCCTGTATTGAAAACAGCCAAATGTTCTTCCCTTCAGGTCATTTTGAGGGAGCATAAAAGGGCTTTGCTCCCCTTTACATTAAAATATGAATAAATAAATAAGGATTGAAGTTTAGACCACTCACACTAGTTCTACCCATAGAAAAGATCAAGAAAGAGGCAACCGTAATGGCACCCGAATCCATTTGCGATCTTTAGTTTCAAGACACATTGTACTTCCTCTCAGATTTAGGCTACCACTTGTCACCAGGATCGTTGAAGCCCCATGAAGACTGCTCACCTTCACTAAGAAGATCAGCATGATCAAAAAATCTGGTGACCAGCAATTCTTGATTATCCTGCCTTTCTGCCATAGTAGTTCATGCTAATACCAATCAATGTGTGACACGATACTGGCAAAGGTGTGTTAGTAAATATAAAGTAGACAAGTACCCTCATGTATTTACCAAAACATCCTTTGTTATGCACATGATTCGTGCTCAAGGGGGAACAGGTCAACAGGATCAGCTACTAGTGGGGTCAATGGGAAGGAACCCTAGCCTTCCTGCTTGATATTCTCTCTTTTTTGTTAAATTTGGGATCAAGGGATGGTATGGGGGTGTTTGAGGAGTGCTGGCAGGGGGCATGTTGGGGTGAAGAGTGAGAGTGCTGATGGCGTCTTTTTCAATAAATAGAGTGAGGGTTGGGTAGTGGCTCTCTCGTATGTCTTTTATCTTTCTTTTAGTTTCTTTTCTATAGGGAGTTCTTTCCAACTTTCTTTGCCCTCTTGACTCTTCTCAAGCATGGTTCAGGGTGTTGTTCCCTCCCTCTCTCTCTCTCATAATAAAATTCGTTACTTATTAAAACTAAAAAAAAAAAAAAAATCAAGAGACAAAATAGCTAGAGTAAGTAATTCAAGAATCTAAACTAGAACTAGAGCAAAGATCAAGAAAGCAATTTCAAGAACTAGAAACTAAAATTCAAAAGTTCAAAAAACAAAAAAGGACCTAGAATCAAGGAGATAACTAGAAGGTAAGATATGAGAAATCTAACCTCAGTTCTTTGATCAAGAACTAAAATCTACACTAACTATTGAACAGGGCTTTGATGGATTAGCATGACACAAGAGTATGCACCAAGCAAACAAGCTATTTGGTCAACAACCAGTTTCTACATTATACCCATCGTCCATATTTATGGACAAACTCAATTACTAGTCCTAAACAAATCTTTTATTTTAATTTATTTGTTTGGTAATAAGTCCTAAACAAACCTTGATTACCATGGAACTACCTAAAGAAACTCTAAATAAATTAAAATTCTTAAAAACACAAATCCTACTGCAAAATAAAAAGTTATCTGTAATATGGACACAACTGTGCTAAATCACATCGGATTGGCAAGATCTTGGGCTTGTTAGATTAGTAATTAAAAAAATCTAGCATTTGAATAAACTTATTTTTAACAACTTATGACTTGTAGCACTCTAGAAGCCATAAGTCCCTATGTTTTTGCGTTTGGTTTGCAAATTAAAAAGTTACTTATGCATAAATCACAAGTAGAAAAGAGAGTAGAGAATCAACTTATTTTTAAGTTGGGATCCAACAACTTACCAGATTAAATTGAGCCATTGACTACGCGAAAATTTTGATGGATCGAACTCTATAATTATAAATAAGTAACTTATTCTTTAAGTCAAAAGTCAATTATAAGTTTATCCAAACACTACCTAATAACACAAAATCAATCCAAACAAGTAACTTTTGACACCTAAAAAAAAATTCACAAGAATATTAATGAATTTGAGACTTTTGACTTTCTAAAAACTATCCCAAGACAAATAAAATTCCTTATAACAATTAAAAAGACTACTGTAAAGAGAAAGAAATATCTACTAAGGACTCTATAAACTCAAATTAGCAAACCCTATATGTATGAATTATTGGTTGGCTCTGCATTAGAAGGTGAAAAAGAGGAGAGAGATTGCTTAAGATGATAAGTTTCCTCACCAATCTAGGTGACTGTTAGAAAGAAGAATTTGGTTGAGGCATCTTTACTCCACTTCGGCTTCACAAATAAAATATCAGTTTTAGAGGAGAAAATTTTGTGGATTTTGATAATCTATGTGATTTATCCACACACACACACACACACGCACACAGAGAGAGAAAGGGAGAGGGTGGTTGGTTTGTTAAAGGCCTGTTGTGTCTTTGATCCTAGTGTCCCCTTTTTTATGATTTAAGGTTTTCATTTTGTTATTTGCGCTCCAATTGGGAAGGCATTTGATGAGCATTTGCTTGTACGGCTCATCTTCTGAGTATTGGCCAGTGTCTTTTGATGTTGTGCTGTTTTTTTCTTTTTTCTTTTTCTTTTGGAGGGTGTTCCTCCTTTATATTCTGCTCTTGTTTTCCTTTGTGCTTCACTTGAGCTCTCTGGAGATGTGTCTTCTTTTCCTTTCTTTTTTTATTCTTTTTCCTTATTAAATCATGTAACCTATTAGTGGTTTAAAAAAAAAAAAAAAAAGATCTGAAAGTGAAAGGAAAAGCATTTTTTTCCTATGTTGTCTCAGAAGTGTGGCTGAGATGGTCAATACAGATGCAAGAGTTGATGAGTGACATTTGGATTCCCCTAATGAATGCAAAGGTGGTATTTATACAGAAAATCATTATTGATATACCTCTAGAAGAATCACAAATAAATCCTTATAAAGGCTGAAAAACAGATCTCATCATCTTAAACAAAGTATTCATATCCGTCTTTCAACGAAACAATAATAGATGATGTGGATGGAGCATTGTGACATTAAGCTTAAAGTTAACATTAATTATAAAATGCAAAAGGTTCCATTACCCATAAGGATATGAAACAAGGCAAGCATTAATTCTGCCATACTGCCTCAAACACAAACTACATTTCACTGTATACAACATTAAACTAATAAATATTGTAAAGTGCTGGCAAAGAGTTTTTTTTTTAACTTACCCGAAGACAACCATATAGCAAATATGCAACACAAAACCAAATCAATCAACCAAAGAACAAGAATTGTACCAGGTGACATCAAGTGAATGAGAATTTTCTGGCATCCAATTATATCTAGAAAACCACATACCATCTGAATCTTCATCATCGTCCAGAGGGAAATCCAACCACGTCTCCGGGTGCATCGCGATATTCCTTGCGAATGTCAATACCTCATCCGTAACACCAACAGCACCTCCTACGGAATGCTCCTCATTGAATTCCGTCTCTGACATGAACGGAGGAAGGAAAGTCGAAGCGATCTTTGAGATCTCGGAAACTGCTTTGTTATTGGACAATCTGGAGATCCCGGTCTTGAATTTGCCTCCTATCTCAGCAAAATCATTACGGATTCCTATAATTCCGGAAGAATCGGAGATTTCCGGATTGGAAATTTCGCCAGAGACGGACTGATCCGATGATTCCGAGCGATTCCAGTCGGAGATCGAGGGGTCGGGGGATGAGACTTGACGGGGAGGGGGAGATGGAGGAGAGGGTGAAGAGGGTTCTGAAGAAGGGGGAGGAGCGAGAAATGAAGCAACGCCCCATATCTGACGAGTTAGGGTTTTGGTAAGCATGGAAAGATCTTCTTTTACGCCTCGTCCCTGAGGCTCCGATGTCTCGATCTGGTCGTGTTGCGCTGCTTCTGCTTCTTCTTCTTCTTCTTCGTTGTCTTTCGGTGACTCTCTTTTTCTATCGTCGATGCCATCTTTGTCATCGTCGTCATCATCGACTTTCAGGGAGTTCACGAAAGACCTCGCCAACCATGCCATATCGATCGAATCCCCCCGCGAAAACAGAGATCGTTGGAAAGTGGAAACCAAAAAGCCGGCGCGAACCGGCGGTTTGAGCTTTTATACTTATACATGGGTATTTTTGTCATCAAACAGAAAGTACTTAGTGATAAGTTAGGCCATTGTGCCTCTGTATAACGACGCTGCCTCTGTACCCCAAACGGGAAATAATCTTCTGTGACCATAATTGGTGTGTCCAATATGTAACCTTCACCATTGAGTAACACGTGATCGCATATGAATTGCTTTTACCCACACACACACGCACACACACACGCACACACACACACACACATATATATATATACATATATATATATACTATAAACTAGCAAATATGCAAGGGATGTAATAAAAAATCTATATATATGTGAAAAGAAACATAAAAATTAAATAAAAGAGAAAAATAGAATAAACATAAGTAAAAGAATAAAAAAACAAATCAAACGAAAACTGGACATATAAAAGAAAAAAATTACCATAAGAGAAAGATTTGTAAAAAAAACTTTAAGTTAAATATCAAAGTTGAAAGATGGAGATGACAGAAAATAAATAAAATTAGAATAAATCTTTGTTGGTAAATTTTATACACAAATTTCAATTTGTTATATCTAAAATCTGTAAAAGTTTTTAGACCAAATCAAAATTGAGGTCAAAGTTCAAGTAATAATATTCATTAGAGTGATTTCCAATAAAGCTGGTGAGATAGTATTGGAT
>JAOXJP010252336.1:0-21851 GCA_025762735.1 Platanus orientalis | reverse complement strand
CCACATAGGACCCCTTTTGGTAGCCCACGAGCTCCCCTCTCTCTATAAGATCCTTCACATCCCTAACTGTAGTTTCTTGATCTACTAGCACAGATGGCAAAGTTGCGAAGTATGCCTGGCTTAGAAATAACGTCTCGAGGACCAGAGTAATTAGAATGAACCTCGACGACATTTTTACACGCTTTCCTGTAATCATCAAAGAAGACCTTGATGGTTATCCATGCGGTGCTTTTTTGCAGTAGAAGGTTTCAAGGTCATGGGAGATAGATATAATAGTACAAAGAAATCATTTTAAAAACCTTATTAGAGTATATATCTATGTTATTAGCCACGATACTGGGTCATTATTCCCTGTTAAAACCTACAATATAGTTGTTTTTTCCATGTACATCGTTCTGTTTTCTCATATTTATATCAATTAACCTGCGTTGTGGAGTCCCGATCTTAGTGGAATGGTTTGAGAAAAAGTAACCATTACCAACTATCATCAATGGTTTTCCATCTGACAAGGGTATTTTGGTCCCACGGTTTATAATTGTTATTTTCTTATATATCCTAACTAATGATTTTGTAACAAAATTTCTATATATTATTAGTTATAAATGTACTTTATATGTAAAACCCACCTCAGAAGACGCTTTTGTCCAGCTTGGTCCAGCAAATTGCCAATCCTACAAACCCTGCCCCTTGATTTTGTTTATTCATTATTTATATATCAATTTTATTTATTTCTCTTGCTAAGAATAGCTAAGATTTTCAGAAGAAGATGCCGTTCATTTAATGAAAAATAAAAAGGAATATTGAAAATTCAAGTGGGATAAAGAATCAAAAATTAACTCTATTAGAAAATGTTCCATTAGAAACTATAGAAGGCTGAAGAAGCAAATGCAGTACCTTCACCAAAGATGACTGTCAAGAACTTCTCCCAGATCATGTTGGCGATCTGTCCACAATGTGTGCAAGAATTTAGCTCCGTCTCTGCTTCGATAATACAAATCCATAATACTGTGAGAATGCCGCAAACAGTACAGGTAAGCCAAAGCTCCCAACTCATTGGCTTGAACAAGATCCATATATTATTTCTGTCATCATATTTGATTGGCACTATCATTGACACCCCTCCAGCGGTATAAGGTAGAGAAAAGTCGACGAATGATGATCGATCGGCTGTGATTGACACATCCCCCACCACGGCATCAATTTTCTTTGTCCACATAATCATAATTATTTAAGGAGATTCATTAGATGTGATCAATTTATTAAATAAGAATATGGAGGAGTAACTATTGTCTATTATACAGTGCATGGAAGACTACAAAATATTGTATTCTGGTCTGAAGAAATTTCTTTAAACCATGTAAGGAGGAGCTTCAAAGAATTACGTGGTTTGGCTTGAAGCCTACCTCCATGAACAAAAACGGGGAGAGAGATTTCACTAAGAACGAAAACACAGATTACAATGAACAGTATGGATCTTCCTCTTCCAAAACCCACTTATGAAAGACAAGAAAGCCACAATATATACCCCACTAAACCCAATTCTCTGCATGTTGGGTCGGACCCCAATTAGGTCAAGAATTCGAGTTTTACTCCAGATTGTCATCCAGGTTACATCTCGGATTGAATTCTAGACACTTTCCATATATATATATATATATATATTGCACATTAGCAATAACAAGAGAGTAATAGATCATAGGTGTTATTGATAAGATATAATAATTTATATATTATGCATACATTAAGTTACAATTCATTTTTTCCTTATATTAACTTTTCTACTATAATGCATTTTTAATTTATGTATATTAGTGATTAAAATATTTTAAATTTTTCATTAAGAAATTGAATTTTTAACAATTAAATTTATGCATTTTAGGATATCAAATTTTTTTTTAATATTGTAAATTTCGTTGAGATTTTTTATTTTATTCTTTCATCTATAAAATCAATATTGTACACAATGTTTCAAAATATTTTGAGAAATTTCAAAATGTCTAGCCAAAATGGAAAAAAAAAAAAAAAGGGTGGGTTTATTTTACATGTCAACCTCAAAATGTCTGAAATTTGGATGAAATTTTGTAGGATGATGATAAGAGGGATTATGGATTGAATGAAGGTGTACATGATATGAGATGTCTTGAAACCCAATACCCACCTTGTGATACCAATCTGGCGTTTAAAGAACAACACCTCATGTGAAGGCACCTTCATTCAATGAGGACCCTAACTAAAATAATTAAACTCACTAACCTGGGTAACTTGGTGTATTAGATCATCATAACCAGCCGTCTCGCCATCAGCCTTCCGATAGGGAACGAACTTGTATGGAATACTAATCGGTAATGATTCCATCACTAAATTGAACACCTCTATACAATACCCAGAGATTTTTGTTTCATTGGTATGAGGATCACGATCCACTTTAACAAATTCACTAAAACCATCTTTCATTGCCAATCCGATTCTCAACTCTTTCTCAATCATTGGAACCACCCAACCCTTGGGAACAGTCTTGGGTTCTCCTGGCCAAATTATGGTACGAAGTTCATCCTTAGAGGTCGAGTATGTCGTCTGTCTATTCACATTCAATTCCCTTGTAATCCCGTTCAAGCTTGTCCAAAATCCAATCTGTCTCTCTCTTTTACCGATCACATTGAGTATCTGGAACACAAGCCGCTCCAATTGTCCATCGACAAGTCGAACTTCACCACTCAGGCCCATAAATTTGGTCCCTAAGATTTCCTTGAGAAGCTCTGGACCATGTTGAGAAATTCCGAGGTCTGATAATAAGTAGGCAGTTTTTGTTTTCGAAGTTTTTCTTTTTCCATTTCTGAGATTTGTTGCACCAACTCTTTCCGCTGCCATCGCTAGTGCCCAGACAGTATCGTATGCAAACAGTCCATAAACAGTTAAATCGACATTTTCGATGTCTGGATAATCTTGGCGGAATTTCATCTTCCACTTAACTCTAAAATTGTCAAGCTCACTTGACCGTGGAACATAAGGCTTTACTCCCAAGACGCCTTGCATCGACTTGATCACAGAATGATCCATGGAATCCAATAGATTCGCAAGCTCTTCTGTGATAATCCAAACATAACCTTCAGTCATCATTCCAGCGTCATTCACCTTTAGAAAAAATCGAGGCCCAAGTGGAGATGTCATATGCACTATGAACACCCTATTTCGCATCATAGTCAATTCGTTGAGTTCTTTGAGAATATGGTCTTCAGTAGCGGAAGGAAGAATGGCAATCCTATTGGAGATGCGGGCATCAATATCTTGGAAGGAATCAAGGAGATGAGGTATGATTCCATTGCCATAGTCTGTATCTTCATAGATGAGAACAACTTCCTTCCATCCAAAGGTTTGAATAATGGCAGCAATGGCTTTTACCTGATACCTGTCATTTGGCACCATTCGGATGAAATAAGGAGTGCTGGAGGAAAGGGTTGGATTTGTGGCAGTGAAAGACATAACGGGCACTTGAGTTTTGCCTCCAACCTCTACAATAAACTCAGCTTGCGTAGACTCCTGTGGCCCAATGAGAGCTTCAACTTGTACCTCATTCAAGAGGTACAGAGCTGCATTCATGAAAGGAGCCAAAAGAGCAGGATAAATACAAAGCCATATATATGCACAGTTTATTCTCTTAAATAAATAATACCCACAAGATTACTAATAATGCAAATTAGAATTATTCCACTGAAGTAGTATTTTTCCAGATTTTTTACTTGATTTAACCATTACAACCATAGTAATTTTTCAAAGATTAATATTTATCAGTTTACATTAAAATTGAATCCCCTTACTGCTTAAACTAAGCTCTGCCTCCCACTGTCCCACGGTTATTATTAGCTGAATGCATCAGGTACAATAGAAGTACGTACCAATCCTTTCTGCAGAACGTATAAAGTACTATACCTCATTTGGAGAGCACTACAATATAACTTTGTCTTATCAGAAATAAATGAATAGAGAACCAAACCCAAAAGCAAAAAAATAAAAAATAAAAATACAAGAACATTGAAATTAATAGAAAATACTTGTATACACAATCAGAATAGTTATTTTAGAAGGATGAGTCGTATCCCTTGAGAAATTGATGCAACAAGTGTTGAGGGATGAATCCGGTTAACTGATTGAACACAAGATTCCTACAAACTTGTTGATTTTCACAAGAGAAAATACTAAGAACAATAGGATTTATTGATTTTCAAATAGTCAAATACCAAAAATTATGATAGAGAAAACTCTCAATAACTCAAAATTTCATTCAAAACTTAATCAATTCAATTACAATGGTGAATTTATAGACCAAGGACCCAAAAACAATGAATAGAAACTTCCTAAATAGATTTAAATCCCTACTACATTAGAAATTACTAAAAAGAGGAAAATAAATTAGTAAAAATGGAAATTTCCTAATTCTACCCAAAAGCATTATAATATCCTTATAAAGATATTCCCAAAAGTAATTTCATCAAATAATCCCAGAATATGCAACAATTTGGGTTTTTCCTGAAATAATAAAATTTGGCAAAAAGTGGCTTTTTAAGGGCATAAACAATAGATTTTTAGGGTTTTATGGACCGCAAAACACCATGAACTAGTTTGCAACTTGTTGCACTGCATCATTCTCTCTTGGTTGGAGAGAATTCACCATCGAATTCACATATTCATCACTTGAACTGCAATTGCAACTTGGGATATCACAAAACTCATTGAGCTAGTCATTTTAAATACTTATACTTCGAATCAGATGTCAAAATCAAAAGTTATGGCTGTTTAAAGTGTATGGATCAATTTTGACTTTTTATGATTATTGTGCTCCATGAACCAATTTGCAGCTTGTTGTACTACATCAACACTTCTCTTGAATCTAGTTCTACCTCATATTCTGACCACTTTCTCGGTGTGTAAGGTGATGGTGGCTAGACTCTAGGGTAAAGCAACCTAATTGAGGATTAGATGATTCTATGAATCCTTCAATACCACCTTTTGTTGACCTAGATTATAAAATATTTGTCAAATGACAATGATCAACTTTTGTCCGTGCATGATAGATAGGTGGAGCTTTTAATCAACCTCCCTTATAAATTATTTTTCAAAGCCGAACTTTACCCAGCTCAGCTCGGGCTCATCATATGAAGACAAAGCTCAAGCTCGTATAGGTAGGATCGGCTCATCAGGAAAAAAAAGGGCCCAACAACCTAATGGCTCATTAGCCCGATTTTTCTCGTTTGAATATTGCTATTATCATAATATATAATATATAAAATCATTATATAATATATAGTTTAGTGTTATCCGCAACTGCACTATTATTTCCCATGACTGATGCTCATGGCGACTAATTTGGAAACTAATTTTAATTATTGCATCATTGTTGAGTTTCCCATTATTATAAAACTGATAGCTCCCTTTCCAATCGTTAATGCCTAAGATGATGGCAACTAGACTCCAGATAAATCAGACTGGTTAAGGGCAACTGTACTTGCTCTCTTAATCCTACAAAGCCTTTGATAATGTTCTTCGTTGATATATATAATAACTAAGTTAATAAATAAATGCGATAGAAACATAATAGTGATCCCACATAGAAAACAAAAGGAGATAGTAGAGACTAATTGATAGTAAAACAATTATTGATATTGTTTTCTTTGTAAGGGTTAGGATTCCTCTTACATATAGTGATACCAATACGAGTATTTACCCATTGCTCCCACTATCTAATAGTGTGCTTATCCCCATGTGACATTCAACAAAACCATAAAACCAATCTAAAGAATCTCCTTAACGTTTTATAAATGGTACAATTCCAAATGGTCACAAAGACACAACTGTAAAAAGAACAATTACAAATAGAGTTGGAGGGCCCCGACTTCCATGCAAATGACAAGATGATGTGGTTTGGCGCGAATTTAGTGCACCCCCTTAAAAAAATGACTAAGGTATCCTCCTATTGGGGGTAGACACATTTGTGCCGAAAACTGATATACACTTTTTGGGGGTTGCTTTTCACTTTTCGGCGTCAATGCATCCACCCCTGATGCATGGAAGACCTTAGACGTTCTTTAAAGGGGTACACCAAATCCTGAGGATGTGGCTGGGTCGTTGTGTGGTAATATAGAATTTCCATCAATCCTGTAAGACAATTCACTATTCACCATCACAACATACAAAGGTTAAATTTGTTCATATTCCCAAGTAATATGAGACAAATATTTTATATGGAAAAAGTCTCCGTTGTAAAAAAAGACAACTTTTCCTTATGAGATCCCGGAAGGCAATCTGTCATTTACGATAAAGAGAAGGACAAAAACATAATTATATAAAAAAACCAAATTTTAGAGTCAATTAAAACCATAATTTTGAGAATTGGATTGGACCAGGCAGTCCATCCGGTTTGACTGAAACAGATACCTTGAGGTTCAAACGGTTCTATAAAATCTTAAAACCTTAATTTCCAAAATCCACATATAACGGGCAAAATCATTCAAAACCGTTGAAAACCAACTTCTTTTTTACGAACCTGGTCCTAATAAAACTAACCACTTTTTATTTTTTTATTTTTAGCAAATTAAGAAGAAAAAATTAGTAATATATCTTTTCAAATTCCCTTCCCACTTTTCATGAATTGTTTCATGTTTTTTTTTGTATGTCTAAAAATTAGAAACCCAGTACGAATCTTTTAATGCATTCTGAATTTTTTTTTTTTTTTTTTTTTTTAAGTTTTGGTATTTTATTGCATGTTGCTTATGTTTGAAAAGAACCATGGTTAAATCATGTCAACCAGCAGTTGAACAAGAGGGCCCACCCTATCGGTTAGGTGGCCAGTCCGATTCTCAAGACTATGATTAAAACAAAGTAATATATTTTAAATAAGTTAAACCCTTAAAATAACATTAAAATACAATACTCCCCAAGCCTCTATCGCACTTTTTTCATTTGATAATATATTTCCCACAATCCCTATACAAGATCCACCCCTTCTCCCTTTGTCATAGCGTCACACACTTACCTAATGTCATATACCTGGTCACTACAGGACATAGATAATAAATAAATAAATAAAATACAGTTTTTGTTGTCACAAATAGAACCAATGTCCACAAATAAAGTCGGATTACATATTATAATCTCTCAGAGAGAGAGAGAGAGAAGAGAGAGAGTGTACTCTCTGGTTAGCTAATTATTTCTAAGAAAAATGAACTATTCAATGGTTCAAAGACAAATCCCTTTCCATGTTTATAAAAAAATGGGACTCAGCCACCGGTGCAACGATTTGGAGTCGAACCAAACCTAAACATTTTGCTTGGGTTGGATAGGAATGCTGGAGCGAGCGTCAGGTTCGGCTTGGTTTGAGCCTAAGTTAATCAAACCCAACCAGAAGCCGCCACGTTACATAGGTTATTATAGGTAAGTTCATGCATATTTATAACTTTACATCATATATATATATATATATATATATAATGGTGTGTTCTTCTTGTCATTGGTGCTTACAGTTTTTGGAAGAAAATGTTCTTGGCTGAAAAAGTGTTTGTAGTGTGTATGGTGAATTATAAGCTGACATGTACTGTGTTTTTGGTTTAAAACGTCCAAAAAAGTGTCCAGATGAAAAAGTAGGTGTTCAAAAAGAGACCAAATTCAAAAACGCATCATGTGTGTCAATCAATGTATGCTTATAGGGGTCTGTATCAACACAGACAATCATTTTCCACATTAAAATAATGAGTACCGACCTAAAAGCTATCAATGGTGGAGAATATCTCAGACTGACCATACCCACCCCAACCCAGTCAAACCCGAACTGAGGTATAGCCCCGAGGTCAAGTTGGGTTTGGAGTCGAGTGGACCAGTTTACATTTAAAGTTGGGCCCTAACACACCTAATCTGCCCAAATTGCATCCCGTAGATTGGATTTGTATCCTCTTGTCCACATTTTGTCCACATTTATGGTGCTCTACTGTGCTTAACATACATAAAGCAGGTGGAGCCATACAAGTTTTTCAGGGAAAGGAACTTTTCAAAAACTGTATGGGCCCACCTACTTTACTTTTGTGGAACACCATAAATGTGGACCAGAGGATACGGTTTCATTCCCGTAGATTCAGCATTCTTCGAGTTTTACATTTGACTTATATAGCGTAAGAAAGTGAAACCCACCATGTATGTATCAGTGAAACCCACCATGTATGTATCTGATTAAATTACAAAGGCATATCCATAATAGCAATGACATGATATAATATTAGAGAACGATGTTTAGCAATTATATGGTGATAATTCATTTCCGTTAACTTTTCCTCTGGTTTTATTACTAAAGTTGTTACAAGGTTGAAGCCTGTTTCTTTAACACATTTGTCAACTATAATAAATCTCTCCGATCATTTTTTACCTTCCTCAATCTATTCATTTATGAACTTACTGAATATTTAATTGAACATTAACCATATTTCCTCTTTGTGTTGAAAGGAATTGGAAAGATTAGGAACTATATCATCATCTAATCGTGTCCAAAAGAAACAACAAGAAATTGGAAGTACCTTCCAAAGCAGCACCAACAATACTCTTCTTCGAATCTCTTGAGTGGAGAACCAGCCTTGTTTTGTAGTGACTGTGAGTGGCGTAGAAATCCAAGAGTGCCATTGAAATACAGCTGTTGGCCATCTTCCCTACCCATGTTTCAAGATCCAGAATAACCCCTACAGGAAACGAGATTGTTGTGTTAACACTGCTTCTTTGAGGCGTCCCCGTTATGAAGGGGAGGCCGAGAAACAAAAAGAAGGTGATGAACAGAGTAAGAATTTTGGTCATCATAAGCGCTTGAACGAAAGTAGGAAAAAAAGAAAGAACTACATGCTGCTGAGGAGTCAAGACTTTACTGGAAATTTGGAAAGCAACAACAAAGAGGATTTTGAAGAACCATAGTTCATGGAGCCGTGTTTGAACACGTAACAGATTAAATTAGCTTAGTCAAGAAGAAAATGGAACTTTCCATGTAATTTCATATGTGGAAACTTAAGTATTTTCGTAAACATTTGCGTCACCCGTTACTTGGAGTCTGGGTTTGAATCACCATCTGCATCAACCTAATCACAAAGTCAAGATAACCCTTTGTAGACGGCTAAGTTAATTTGTAACCTTTGTAGAACAGTTAAGTTGAACTCTTTCACTTACCTTTAACCAACTATGCTATTTGATAATAATTATGGCAAAAGATCTGCTCCAACAAATATTTGCTTCGGCATGCTTCAGCATGCTCCATTGGCCAATACCTGGCTTCCTTACCCAGCCACGGTAGACTTATTAGAAAATTTATTTTAACCCAAAACTACCCTCAGGCCTTTCTTTGTCTTCTCTCTTCACCATCTTCTTCTCCGAAACCAAGATACAGTCTCAAACTAGTACCCAAAATCCATCTTTCCATCCAAAGCTTCTATTGCTCTCCTCTATTAATATTTATCCCCATCAAACAAATCCCACCTCAAAGTATACTTCAGCGAGACCCAGACACATTGAATGCCTCCAACCCAGACATCTTATTAATCTCTATTTGTTGCACTTTGTGTTCCTTTACTTCACCCAAACCTTCTTTCTATTTTGTTGTATGTGTCCACACTTCCACGCTGAGGTGGTTTTTCCAATCAATCCATTATTTCTCCACCCCTATTCGTCAAACTGTCTACATATCCTTTTAAAAGAGAATCAAACCAGATGTAGTATTATCAGATTGATTAGAGGCATTGAGGTGCCGTTATTGCTTTGGTTGAGGGTAGTCAAGGCCTTCCAATTTATGTGTAAGGGACCATGAGCTAAGCTAACTCAGGGATACAACCAAGCTTGGATTGTTATTTCTAGAGCCTGATGTCAAAAAAGTCAAGAGGGGAGGCATCAAAGATTAGTCAGCTCAAGAAAAATCAAAAAAGACAAATCTCGATCGATCGAGCTAGGAACTAGAGTCTCAACTAATTGAAAATCTATCTCGATTGATCGAACAAAATGCTAGTTTTCTGACTAAGATACAAGTGCATATCTCAACCAATCGAAAAAGGAATCTTGATCGATTAAGAATATGTTGATCAGTTGAGTGGCAGAAAACAAGAATTCCAAGTCCTGTTCGAACACATAATTGGAAGGTGCAATTTTAGAGACCAAGGAAACTCGATCTATATATATATATATATATATATATTGCATTCACAATCATCATTACCAATGGACAGTAATGCCCTTTGGTCTGAAAAATGCATCTTAGCATTTCCAAAAGGTCATGGTCACAATACTCAAACCAATTTTAAGTAATGTATTGGTTTATAAATGCAAAACAAAATAAACACCAAGACTAACACATAAACAGTCTTCATGTGAAGTCATATAAAGGGGAGTGGGGCACATGTGGGTTGATTTGCCACACTGGAGTGGGGCACATGTGGGTTGAGTTGTAATCTTCTTCTTGAATGGTGAAGCTTTCTCTACGGCTCCGTGGTTCATCCCAAGATCCTTGGATCCATAGGTTTCAATCCCTAACAACTAGTATTAGAGCATTAGGTTCGAGTGGGAGCAATGGCGGCAACAATGGATGAAATCCATAAAGTTTGGGGTCGAGAAAATCAACAGCATGCAATTTGCATTCTAGAAGATGCAGATAGAGGACTATTTATATCTGAAGAGTCTCTAGTAACCGCTTGGAGGAAAAGCAAAGAAAATTGCTACGATGTCCGATTCAGATTGAGAGGTTCTTGATAGAAATGCTCTAGGTATTATCCATCTCTCTCTATCATCAATAGTAGCTTTTAATATTTCCAATACGAAATCTAAAGAAGATCTCATAGATTATACAAATTACTAATAGTACAATACCATAACAAGGTATACAACTAATTTAAAACTCTAATGTCCAAACTAAAGTAAAAGTACTACTATTAGCATTAATATACCATAAAACCAACGTAAATCTTTTCAATATAAGCATAAAAAAATATATTATTCAATCTCCTCAATCATGTTTATAAGGTTAGAAGTTAAAGTCTAACATTATTACCACATTAGCTTTCATTCTTCCAAGTTCTTTACTCTTTATTTCTTTTAAGATTTTGAATGCTTTTGAGAGCTCACATGTTGGAGATTTTAGGAAAGAGACCTCAATCCTCATAAAAATTAGAGTTTCTTATTGTGTCACAACTTAGCTTTGGGTCAATTTAAGGTTTAAAAGACCCAACTGAGCCACATGTATCAGTCCGAGTTAAATGAGTCTACCGTGTTAGCAACTTGACTCAGTGAATCAAGTATAGTTTAGATTCAACAACATGACTCAACTCATGAGGCTTAGGAGTGGAGTCAACTCGGGCGATTCAAGGAGTCAACTTGGGGAGTTGGCAAACTATCACACTAATAGTGGAGACTAGAGTAAGGGTAATGGTGGGGATGCTAGTAATGGCATTGGTATAGGGGAAGGACTCACTGGAGACTTACCAAAATTTTGACAAAAACTTAAACTGTGATCTAACACACACAAAAAAATACTAAGGGAGGGGGGAGGGACATTGTTGGATCGACTGTGGTCATAGTCGTGAGTATGATTTTAAGGTACAAGAATGGAGGGGATGAAAGCAATGGTGGGTTAGATGAACAAGGTCAAGACTAGAGAGTGAAGAAGTATGAGGGGTATTGTTGGGTTCTAAAAAATATTATTTCACTTTATTTTGTAAGGCTACTATGGTTGAGTTGGAGACCACGTGTTGGCCTATGGAGCATGCTGAAGTGTGCTGAAGGGAATATTTGTTGGAGTTGATCTTGTGCCAATTATTATTAGTGAGCAAGTGTTCTACTCCCAAATTGTCTACTACCCCATCTTCCCAAACACAGGCTGAGGTGTATAGTTTTAAAACTGTGAAAACAATTTTCAAAAAAAAAGAAAAGAAAATAAAATCATCTTGTATTGTGTTTGGGAACATGGGCAAGTAGACAATTTAGGAGTAGAACATTCTCTCCATAATTATTATTGTTATTTTTTACCCAAAAAAAATCATCATCATTATTAATGCTACTATTATTATCATTTTTATTACCATTACCATAATTATAACATACATATTTATTATGTATTATTATTGTTGTTCTTGTTGTTGTTTTTGTCCAATTTGATTAGACAATCAAAACCATTGGGTAATTGAATCTCTCCAAAAGTAAATATTTACCCCCCCCCCACACACATATATAGCAGATTAGGAGAGAGATCTCTTCTCTAAGTTCAGAGCAAATAAGACTAAGAAAAACCAAAATTAATTATACCAAATCAAGAGGGCTTTAGTTTTTGTAATAAAAAAAAATTCCTGAAGGCAACCTTGTTTTGATATGGCTTTAGGATGAAAGAATAATTGATAGAAATGCAATTGAGAAAACTTTGTAATAAATAAATGATTGACAATAAATATAGTAAGACTTCAATTAAATGATAAAAATTTGAAGAAATTCTTTCACCATATTTAGAGAACTTTATAGACCATTATTTGAGATAATAAAAAAAATTTAATGAAACCTTTTATTTAAACTATGTGTTAACTACTCAAAATTTAGCGTAGTTTGGGTAATGCTCACAAATGCTCAACCAAGGAGTTTCAATTAATGGTTTTGATTAATGGATTATTCAAGGTATTTTGACCTAAGATTTTTAGCCTAGCTGAAGAATTATTAGAGCTTTAATTGAGTTATAAAACTTGGAAATTAACTTAGGGAATTAATTATACAGCTTTCAAAAGTTTGGTAGTTACTAGTTTCAAGATTTCTTTTAAAAATGATCTCTAAAATGGACAAACCTAAGGACCTTCACAACCTTCTATGGCTTCTTGGTGATATGAAGTTATCATTGGTGATCTATTTATAAAGCAATGATTCATACGTAGCACTTAGTTATGCTAAGCATCCTCAATCACCTAAGATTAGGGTATGTTCCTCATGTCATTCTCTTTGTCCAATAATGGCTCCAATGGATGAAAATGTGTGTAATAAGGATCAAAATGGGCTAAAGATATTACATCTCACAATGTGTTCCGTACACCAAAGAATCTAATTGCCCAATTTCTAGGAGGCACCTATTCAATGGTGGCTTTGATTTTGTGGACATGAAACATATTACATGTTATGGTTTTCTAAGAACTAAATATCAGTCCTATGTCATGGACACAAGATGATCCTTGTCTTTTAGTGTTTATTGAAACTAAAGTTTAAAGTAAGCCTATCATCACCTTATGTTACACCCCGCATCCATTTTTGGTAAAGCCTAGAAATTCAGACCCAAAACCATAAGTCAAATATTGGAACCCTTGTATCTTGATCTTGAGGGTTAACCTCAACATTTTGGAGTCCTCAACTTGGTTTAAGAACAATTGGGAAACTTTGGAATGGAGCAGATTGGGCTTGTTGACCAAAACATGATAATACAAAATATGACCTTAGTGACTGTTTACCAAGGCCGTGATTGATCACCACATGATCAATCACCAAAATTGGTGACCAATCACTGTCGAAAATTACCAATTAAGTAAAACCCGAGGCCCATGCACCATGGCTCTACCTGATCACCTTAGTACCAATCACCAATAATGGTGACTAATCACCACCGTGATCTATCACCAACCCTATAATCAGTCAACATGTGACCGATCACCACAGGTTCAAAATGTTCTCGAGATTTGTGTCATACGTGAATTTTACTTCAAAATTATGTGGGACCCACTAGGACAAACCAAAATAATTCATGTACATTATTTACGTGTAAATGACTATAAAGAAAAGGAGAAAGAGAATGAAGAATGAATTTTAGGAGAATTGGGAAATATGATAAGAGCTTCCTCTCCAAAAAACAAGGTTAGCCATAAATTCTTAGATCTAAACCATCATAAGTAAGATTTGTGAAATTTGATGCTAGAATGGTATTTTACTATGAATGTTGATCAAATCTATGTAAAATTTGAAGAGAAAATGGTTGAGGACAAACTTTGATCATGAGATTCCATTAAAGGGAAAAGTGAAGGCAGAGTAAATAATTATGCATTAAGTATATGAGATTTCCTTACCATAGGATCCTAGACATTTATATTTAATCCTTGATTATTGTTCATTGAATGAATTTCATAAAAGAAATTAATGCTTTGTGCTTTTAATCCAAAGTTTCCTTAAAAGTAAATAATTATTCAAAGATAATATGAATTTTCATCTTAGGATCTTAGAAGTAAGTAATTATGTAAGAAGTACATGGATTTATTTTCTTAGGATCCTAGAAATCCTAATTCATTATGAATGTTGATGTGTTGTTTGTGTCTCCATGAATGCCATGATGTCTTATGCTATTAATCTAAAGTTTTCTCAAGGAATAAACAATTGTCTAAAATGTAAATGAGATGTTCCTCAATTAGGATTCTTGAAATGCTTATTAATCCACCATTGTTAGTTGTGATTTGATTCTAATAAATTGATTTGATGTTTGTGCTTTTGATTCAAGTCTTCTCAAGGAGTAAGATCCATGAGTCTCTTTGGCTAAGTTCCTTGATCGATTCCACGATATGCCTTATTTTTATTATTATATTATATAATGTCATTCAATTTATATATTGATCAAACATTTTTTGACATCCATTATTATAGTTCATGGTGGATTCCCATAACCCTCGATTTTCATTGTAATTGATTTCTTGTGAGAATTTCCACATTTTAATACATCATGTTGAAAAGCACTTGTAAATTTATTGTCCTCATATGATTCATGTGAATTAGATATCATTTGGACTCATGCAAATGGATTGTTATATGAACCTTATAAATCTTGTCACTGTGTTGATCGTTATATCCATCCATGTTTTAAATTATCATGACCAAATGATTGGCAATGCCTTGTGCCAAAGATTTACGCTAAGACCACTTCATACTTCAAAGAATAAAGAGATGGGAAAAAAATGAGAAAATATAATAAAAGATCATTAGAATTAATGAAGGGAAAAGTGAGCATTGAAATGTAAAGTGAAATAAGGTATAAGCTTAACACATAATAAATAAGTGGAAATGTAAAATATCATATCATTAGGAGTTAATCAATGACAAGATCTCATTATTAGGGCTTAAACGATGATATAAAATCCTGTCATTGGGGGTTAAATGATGGCATAAGATCCTATCATTAGTGATTAAATTATGGTATCAGATTCTAACATTGGGGGTTGCACAATGGCATAAGGTTCTACCTTTGAGGATTAAATGATGGCATAAGATCCCGTTATTGGGGGTTAAACAACGGCATAAGATCCCGCCATTAGGAGTTAAACGATGACAAAAAATATTGTTATTAAGAATTAAATAATGACACAAAATCCCATCATTGAGGGTTAAACGATGACATAAGATCCTACCATTGAGAGTTAATCAAAGACTAAGATCCTTCTATTGTGGATTAAACGATGGCATAAATGTAAAATATATCAAAATAAGAGAGATGATATGAAAGATAACATGAATGTAAAGTATATGGAAGGAAAAGAAAGATAAATTAAAGAATAATACATTAAAGAATGAGAAAATGTACTTGAAAATGTAAAAAAGTAAGAAAGAATCGATGTAAATAAAAGTGAAAGAGAAAAGTAAAAATACTTAACCAAAAAGTAAATGGGAACCATATTGACCACCAAGGTAAATGAAAAGAAATAAAGAATGGTCATCCACAAGAAACATAAAAGAAAGTAAAAAGATTAATGAAAATCCAAGACTATGAAAAGAAAGTACACAAAGAAAGTTCACATGAAAGCACTAAATGTGGTTTGATATGACTCTTTATATGTTATTAATCTCACTTGTGACTTTTATTCATATGTTTACTATTACTACTATGTCATCATTCTCTACTTGTCTCAATTTCATATATTTTTGTAAAATTATATATTGAACCCGTCAAGATCACCAAAAATTGACACCCCATAGATTGATTCATAATCGAGAACACATGATTAGGTGCTTATGCTTGGAAGACACCATTACTAGAGGTAGATGTTACTTAAGATAAAGAGAGATAATCTTACTTTTGTTATTTCAAACTTTTATCATATTAAATACTAATACTTCACACTAGTGCTATTTGAAGCACTCTATTCGAGACGATGCAAATTTGGGATCTAATTTTAAATGTTGAATTGAGAATGATAGTTTCTATATTTTAATAGAGAATTTCCTATGATGTTATGATCATGGTAAATTTGATTTCATATACTTTGATTTTGAATAGTCAATTGTAAAAGCATTGAAGAGAAGGTAAGTATTATGCTACATAAGTTTATAAGTATGGCAAATGCTTTACATTATATTCCATTGCATACAATTACACGAACGGAAATGGATATGGATGTTTGAGTTTCTGCTATAACCTTTTGAATGTTGTATATAAATGGATTGAATAAAATTAAATGGTAAAAGTTAAGAAATGAAAAATAAGAAAGGTAAAGCAAAGAAATGGCGATAAGAAAGAAAGATAAAAATATTTGAAAGAAAAAAAAAAAAAAGAACTTAGGAGTAGATCAAGTCACACCTTGAGGTTTGAAAACCAAGTCTTAGGGTATGGAATGGTCTATATTCCAAACTCATCTTGATTGTTAAGGTCCGGGTTAATTCTTTTATCCCCAACATGACTCAGATAGGGGAAAGTTTAGGTTGTGACACGTTACGGGTATATGTTTCAATTCCTACTATGACAATGGATCTAATACCAAAATTACAATACTTGTGGCACTAGTTTGAGTTAAGTGCGAACTGAACCTAACTTAAAATTTATTTCAAGTATGGATTTACGAATTTTGAAACTTTCTATTTTTATATTTGTTTGTTTCTATATTTTATATCTGTTGAGATTGAAAATTCATGACTAAAGTGACTTTATCAAAATACCCTCACCCGAAAATGAACATACTCATTCGCAACTAATCAAATCAGTCGCCAACACCCTAGTCATGACTGATGACACCCATCCACAACTAATGGAAATAAAAACCCATTTTTGTTTTAAATGATATTTAAACATCAGGGGACTACAACTGAAGCTACTTTAGACTCCTAAAACACTCAAAGTCTGTTGGAATTGCCTAATGAGTGTACAAGTTCTCCAAATTATATAGGTCATCAATCCTATATCATATAGGACATAAGCTGTAATTAGTTCCCTTTATTTCATCAAATCCTATTTAAAAGTATCACAAATAGGGTAAAATAAGATCAACAACTGAATCCCACATGATCAAGGAGTCAATCCCAATTGTTGATCTCACATCATGACGAATGAATGGCACACGTTCAGATGTAACAATCTACTTTCTAGGACAATAGTTGGAGTTCACCAACAAATTTAATTCATCATAAAACAATCAGCCTTTAATTTGGGATCTCACAAGGAGTCAAATACTATTGCCGAAGTCTATATAAACCCCAGATCCATACATTTGGGGTACTCTTCATTCACCCCATAATATTTCAAGCATCCAAGTACTCAAGCACTTAAGCGTCTAAGCATTCAAGATCTCAACTTAAAGTTCTCTAAAGGCTACACATTTAATAATCTCTACACATTGAAGAAAGTGTTTAGGATCAATCAAGATGGCCATAAGAATCATGCTACTGCTAGGTGAGTAGTGTTTCATGTACGTAATGATATTTTGGATTAAGAATAGGTTGTAAATGGGCTACTGCCCATATTTTCTAACAAATTTTCTTTAACAAAAAGTCAATATAATCCCCATCTTCTTCTTGCCATTTTAGATTTGTTTGATATACAATTGTGCAACAAGGGTTCTAATTAGAGGTTGGTCATTCCATATGATAAACTTGGAATGAATAATCCTCATAAATGAAACAATAAACCAACCATATACAGTTGGGTAATTTGAGCACTTAACTTCAATAGCAATGAAATTTGGTGTTACAATATTCCAAAAGAACAATTAGACTCAAGTTATTTTATAAGAAGTAATAACCAACTCTCCCAAAATCCTCAGGTATTAGGAGAGGTATGAGTTAATATACTTATTTTATTTCAATAGTCCCCTTAGGAGAGGGACACCTCTAGACATTATACGCGGGGGGACTAGGTGCAAGTCCATAAAACACATACACCCAAGAGAATAATTGCATCCATGGGGAGATTCGAACGCCTGACCTAACCTTCAACCGTCCTCTGATACCATACTAAGAAGTAAATTAACCAAAGCTACAAAAATCCAATGGTGTTAGGAGAGGTATGATTTAATATACTTACTACATTTCAACACTCTTGCAGAATGAACGCAGGGGAACTAGGTGTGAGTCCACAAAACATGTACACATGTGCACAAAGAGGGGAGAATAATTGCTTCCATGGAATATTTGAACTTGCAACCTAACGTTGCTTTGAAACCATATTAAGAAATTAATTAACCAGCTCTCTTAAAGTCCTAAGGTATTAGGAGAGGCATGAGTTAATATACTTAATATATTTTAAAAGATTTTGAAGTACAAAATTATTCAACTCTAATTAGCACCATGTTGGTTTAGATAATTAATTGAAGAAAATAAGTCGGTTTGCCAACAAGTCAAGAATTACTTTAGAAAAGTACATGTGTGCACACATAGGCAAGAAACGTGTATGATTAGTTCAAACATCGTTGAATCAAGGCTATAGTATCTACTAATGTAGGATCAAAACTCTGATACCAACTAACGTAAGTGTGTAGGATTGATTCAATTATCATTGAAATAAGGTAGAGAAACAATCCAAGCAATAACCATTGAATCCAAGAATGAAAAAATTAATAAATAAAAACCTAGACTCTTAACAAAGAAAGAAGCATCTCTTGTCTTCTATGCATGGGGTGTTCTTATATATAGCTTTTTGCTTCTAAAAAAGGGCGGCCCAGTTCACGAGGCTCCCGCTAACATGGGATCTATGAAGGGCAAGATGTACGTAGCCTTACCCCCATTGAAATAAGCTTTTTGCTTCTAAATTTTGAAAAACAAATATAATAAAAGCTTGGTATTTTAATCTATTCTACTTAAGCAACTACTACATTTAAATTAACAACTATGACAAACTATTAGAAAATATAAAAATATATATAAAGAAAAATAACTTGATGTTGGAGAGGATTAGTAACTAGATATTCTCTTCTCATCTACTTTCTAAATTGGGTTTTTTTCCCCTTTAATCTTCTATGCCATTGTCTTTTACCTCCACCTTCTAAATAGATTAGAGCTATAAATATTATATAAGTGCCGTTTTTCATAATATCAATAATATAATTTTCTTCTTTGTATTATTCAAAGTAATTACTATTAAGTAGTAAGTTCCGTATAAAATACCCCTAACCGTACCAAGTAATGAAATGCCAAGGTTCCCTTGGAATACTCTTGATCCTCATACTCTTGTGGCCTAAAGTCCTGTCAAAGTCTTTGCCTATTTTGTAGCGCGATGCACCATGAAAAATTTAAACACTTGAAAGACGTTCTTTAGTGGACACACTCCAAAATAGGCAAGACGTTAACAAGACTTAGTGGACAGGAGAGGAAGAGAACTTCCCTCATGAGCATCTCAAACAGAGTTAAAACTATAAAAACATTGACGAATCAAGTCAGCCGTGACATAGACATCATGGTTTCCTTCAAGAACCAGACTCGCCATTACCTCGCAGATGCTGACAATGATCCATTGTCAAATCCATAATTTTCATGTGGAGGTTTGGTAACAGGAACGTCATTACCGCTTCAAGTTCCCTGACACTGACAAATACCAAACTAAGGGACCACATTGATCACGTTTTAATAATTAGGCAATAATTTTATTTTTGTCTTTTTCTAAATAATAAAAATAATTATAGTTTTTGGTTGGTAGACATTAGTGGTTAATTTAGGAAGAAAATGTTCTGTGATGACAAAGTGTCTGAAGTAGTAGAGCTACTTATCACAAAAGAAAAAAAAAAAAAAAAAAGTGTTTTTAGTGTTTATGGTGAATTGTAAGTTTACACATATTGTGTTTGGGCATTTAAAACAGTGTTTAGGTGTAAAAAAAAAAAAAAAATGTACCAAATTCAAAAACACAGACAAGCATTCTCCATAATTTATTAGTAGGTGAAGATGGAATTTGATCCCAAGTCTCTGATAAGACACCCACAGATTTTACTAACTTAACAACCTAGCATCTTCAATAAAAGTATGAAGTAAATGTTTTGTTAGTGTATATGTGTCAATCAATGAAGGTCTGTCTCAAAACAAACTATCATTCTCCTAAAAGTAATATCAATTAGTAACATGTCATCTTTAATAAAAGTAATTTCATTTGGACGGTGCGTTAGTAGTGCTTGAAGGCCTACTTCATTTACCAAAAGGATGTTCTGTCCAGGATGTATCACTTGCACCCTCACAAGGGGTGTGCCCCATGCTTTTGCATGGGGCCACACCGAGTTCACATCATCTCCAGTCTGAATAGACAAGTACCACTCCAATCTCAGCTCATTATGTGACACGATGTCTTGTGAAGGGTGTATTAATAAATACACATATGTTTATCCATTGTATTTACTGTAATACCCTCATTTGATCTATAGGTATTGATTTAAACACCTTTGTCAGGCCACATGTCATGCACTGATTGGTAATGGAGTGGTACTGTCCGCTCAAATTGGAGATGATTCAAAATCGGCCACACACTCCCGATTCCTGGACAGAATATCTAACTCCTTAGGTTGTAACTTCTAAGGTCCTTCAAAATTGCGTGTTTAACTTTGATGAATGAAGGACGAAACCTCTCCGTTAGAATCAATTAGTGCTTCACGGCGATCGACGTTGATGACGAGGGCCAACAATGACAAAACGTAATAAAATAGACAATAATAGTTTCTTTTTATTTTATGTAGTGTGTAATAATCAACAGAAGCTGATCGGATGGTGGCTTCCTTGTGTGGCACGGCAGAATGGAAGTCAACAGAGTTGATCTTTCAAAATTACTTTCCGTGAACTTTCTCCTCTACCGCCCTCACTAAGGCCTGTAAGTGGGAAGGAAACAACATGAGTAACGAGAGATAATCGTAAGATGCAGCAGCTAAAAATGAAGAGGTCCTCAGTCGTTCTTTGTTTTTTCTTCTTTTACTTGGTCTATTTTCAGATGGCCGGGTTGGCAAAGGCTGCTGAAGATAGCAGTTTCAATACAAGGGTGGAGGAGTTTGATGTGGGAGTGGTTCTAGATTTGGAAACATGGTTGGGGAAGATAAGCTATAGCTGCATGTCTATGGCTCTGGCTGACTTTTATGCCGCTCATGGCAACTACAGTACCAGGCTCGTTCTCCACCCCCGAGACTCAAAGATGGACGTCGTCACCGCTGCATTGGCAGGTACTGTTCCTCTGATTCCTAATATTAAGTTCATTTTACGAACCTGCCTTGGCGGTTGAACCTTTTTGGTTGGTTAACCTCGGTGGTGGTTTGGAGATGTTAACCAAGCAGGAAGGTAAGCAGGCTGCTGAATTTTTGTGGGCGATCTCTTGGATGCGGAATCATGTAAATAAAATGACAAAATAACTCAACAGTTGTTTCTTTTTGGGAAGAAATTTTGACGAGCATTTTAAAACTCCAAAACCCGATTGAATTAGGGGTGGGCATGGGTCGGGCCAGCCTGAGCCTGACCTTCAAATTAGCCGTAAAAAGCCAGGCCCGAGCCTGGCCCGAGGCCCAAACTTTTACATACATAATATATATGTATTATATATATTATACTAATTATTTTAAAATTATCAATAGTATACAGCTTAGTTGATAAAAATTGTTTTTTACAATAAGTATTGGGTT